>JAUIMM010000957.1:3052500-3277500 GCA_031769625.1 Taudactylus pleione
GAGCAGGAGTAGAAAGTGAATAAAAAGCTGGAGGAGAAAGAAATGAATAAGCTTTAGCAGGAGTAAGAAGCGAAAAAGAAGCTGAAGCAGGAATAGGAAGTAAATAAGAAGCTGCAGCAGGAATAGGAAGTGAATAAGAAGCTGGAGCAGGAGTAAGAAGTGAATAAGAATCTGGAGCAGGAAGAGGAAGTGAATAAGAAGCTGGAGCAGGAGTAAGCAGTGAATAAGCTGGAGAAGGAGTAAGAAGTGAATAAGAAGCTGGTGCAGGAAGTGAATGAGAAGCTGGAGCTGGAGTAGAAAGTGAATTAAAAGCTGGAGCAGGAGTAAGAAGTGAATGAGAAGCTGGACCAGGAATAGGAAGTGAATAAGAAGCTGGAACAGGAATAGGAAGTGAATAAGAAGCTGGAGCAGGAGTAGGAAGTGAATAAGAAGCTGGAGCAGGAGTAATTAGTGAATAAGAAGCAGGAAAAGGAAGTGAATAAGAAGCTGGAGCAGGAATAGGAAGTGAATAAGAAGCTGGATCAGGAGTAAGAAGTGAATAAGAAGATGGAGCGGGAGTAAGAAGTGAATAAGAAGCTGGAGCAGTAAGTGAATAAAAGCCTGGAACAGGAGTAAGAATTGATTATGCAGCTGGAGCAGAAGCAGAAAGTGAATAAGAAGCTGGAGCAGGAGTAAAAAGTGAATAAGAAGCTGGAGCAGGAATAGGAAGTGAAAAAGCTGGAGCAAGAAGTGAATAAGAAGCTGGAGCAGGAATAGGAAGTGAAAAAGCTGGAGCAAGAAGTGAATAAGAAGCTGCAACAGGAATAGGAAGTAATCAAGAAGCTGACACAGGAAGTGAATAAGAAGCTGGAGCAGGAAGTGAATAAGAAGCTGGTGCAGGAGTAAGAAGTGAATTAGAAGCTGGAGCAGGAATAGGAAGTGAATAAGAAGATGGAGCAGGAGTAAGAAGTGAGTAAGTAGTGAATAAGAAGCTGGAAAAGGAATAGGAAGTGAACAAGAATCTGGACCAGGAAGTGAATAAGAAGCTGGAGCAGGAGTAGGAAGTGAATTAGAGCTGGTGCAGTAAGTGAATAAGTAGCTGGAGCAGGAAGTGAGTAAGAAGCTGGAGCAGGAAGTGAATAAGAAGAAGGAACAGGAAGTGAATAAATAGCTGGAGCAGGAAGTGAATAAGAAGCTGGAACAGGAGTAGGAAGTGAAGAAGAAGCTGGAGCACGAGTAAGAAGAGAAGACGAAGCTGGAGCAGGAATAGGAAGTGAAGAAGAAGCTGGAGGAGGAGTAAGAAGTGAATAAGCAGCTGGAGCAGTAGTAGAAAGTGAATAAGCAGCTGCAGCAGGAGTAAAAAGTGAAAAAGAAGCTGGAGCAGGAGTAGAAAGTGAATAAAAAGCTGGAGCAGGAGTAAGAAATGAATAAGCTGTAGCAGGAGTAAGAAGTGAAAAAGAAGCTGGAGCAGGAATAGGAAGTGAATAAGAAGCTGGAGCAGGAATAGAAAGTGAGAAAGAACCAGGAGCAGGAGTAAGTAGTGAATAAGAAGCTGGAGCAGGAATAGGAACTGAATAAGAAGATGGAGCAGGAGTAAGAAGTGAGTAAGTAGTGAATAAGAAGCTGGAACATGAATAGGAAGTGAACAAGAATCTGGAGCAGGAAGTGAATAAGAAGCTGGAGCATAAAGTGAATAAGAAGCTGGAGCAGGAGTAGGAAGTGAATAGGAAGCTGGAGCACGAGTCAGAAGTGAAGACGAAGCTGGAGCAGGAATAGGAAGTGAATAAGAAGCTGGAGCAGGAGTAAGAAGTGAATAAGAAGCTGGAGAAGGAATAGGAAGTGAATAAGAAGCTGGAGCAGGAGTAAGAAGTGAATAAGAAGCTGGAGCAGGAATTGGAAGTGAATAAGAAGCTGGAGCAGGAGTAAGAATTGAATAAGAAGCGGGAGGAGGAATAGGAAGTGAATAAGAAGCTGGAGCAGGAGTAGGAGGTGAATAAGAAACTGGAGCAGGTATAGAAAGTGAGTAAGAAGCTGGAGCAGGTGTAAGTAGTGAATAAGAAGCTGGAGCAGGAATAGGAAGTGAATAAGAAGATGGAGCAGGAGTAAGAAGTGAGTAAGTAGTGAATAAGAAGCTGGAACAGGAATAGGAAGTGAACAAGAATCTGGAGTAGGAAGTGAATAAGATGCTGGAGCATGAAGTGAATAAGAAGCTGGAGCATGAGCAGGAAGTGAATTACAGCTGGTGCAGTAAGTGAATAAGTAGCTGGAGCAGGAAGTGAATAAGAAGCTGGAGCAGGAAGTGAATAAGAAGCAGGAACAGGAAGTGGATAAGAAGCAGGAACAGGAAGTGGATAAGAAGCTGGAACAGTTGTAGGAAGTGAATAAGAAGCTGGAGCACGAGTAAGAAGTGAAGACGAAGCTGGAGCAGGAATAGGAAGTGAATAAGAAGCTGGAGCAGGAGTAAGAAGTGAATAAGCAGCTGGAGCAGGAGTAGAAAGTGAATAAGCAGCTGCAGCAGGGGTAAAAAGTGAATAAGAAGCTGGAGCAGGAGTAGAAAGTGTAAAAAAAGCTGTAGCAGGAGTAAGAGATGAATAAGCTGTAGCAGGAGTAAGAAGCGATAAAGAAGCTGGAGCAGGAATAAGAAGTGAATAAGAAGCTGTAGCAGGAATAGGAAGTGAATAAGACGCTGGAGCAGGAGTAAGAATAAGAAGCTGGAGCAGGAGAAAGAAGTGAATGAGAAGATGGAGCAGGAGTGGAAAGTGAATAAAAATCTATAGCAGGAGTAAGAAGTGAATAAGAAGCTGGAGAAGGAATAGGAAGTGAATAAGAAGCTGGAACAGGAGTAAGAAGTGAATAAGATGCTGGAGCAGGAATAGGAAGTGAATAAGAAGCTGGAGGAGGAGTAGGAAGAGAATAAGAAGTTGGAGCAGGAGTAAGAAGTGAATAAGAAGCTGGAGCAGGAGTAGGAAGTGAATAAGAAGCTGGAGCAGGAGTAGGAGGTGAATAAGAAGCTGGAGCAGGAGAAAGAAGTGAATGAGAAGCCGGAGCAGGAGTAGAAAGTGAATAAAAAGCTGTAGCAGGAGCAAAAAGTGAATAAGAAGATAGAGCAGGAATAGGAAGTGTATAAGAAGCTGGAACAGGAGTTAGAAGTGAATAAGATGCTGGAGCAGGAGTAAGAAGTGAATAAGAAGCTGGAGCAGGAATAGGAAGTGAATAAGAAGCTGGAGGAGGAGTAGGAAGAGAATAAGAAGTTGGAGCAGGAGTAAGAAGTGAAAAAGAAGCTGGAGCAGGAGTAGGAAGTGAATAAGAAGCTGGAGCAGGAGTAGGAGGTGAGTAAGAAGCTGGAGCAGGAGAAAGAAGTGAATGAGAAGCCGGAGCAGGAGTAGAAAGTGAATAAAAAGCTGTAGCAGGAGCAAGAAGTGAATAAGAAGATGGAGCAGGAATAGGAAGTGTATAAGAAGCTGGAACAGGAGTTAGAAGTGAATAAGATGCTGGAGCAGAGTAAGAAGTGAATAAGACGCTGGAGCAGGAGTAGGAAGTGAATAAGAAGATGGAGCAGGAGTAAGAAGTAAGTAGTGAATAAGAAGCTGGAACAGGAATAGGAAGTGAACAAGAAGCTGGAGCAGGAAGTGAATAAGAAGCTGGAGCATGATGTGAATAAGAAGCTGGAGCAGGAGTAAGATGTGAATAAGCAGCTAGAGCAGGAGTAGAAAGAGAATAAGCAGCTGGAGCAGGAGTAAAAAGTGAATAAAAAGCTGGAGAAGGAGTAAGAAATGAATAAGCTGTAACAGGAGTAAGAAGCGAAAAAGAAGCTGGAGCAGGAATAGGAAGTGAATAAGAAGCTGGAGCAGGAATAGGAAGTGAATAAGAAGCTGGAGCAGGAGTAAGAATAGATTAAGAAGCTGGAGCAGGAGTAAGAAGTGAATAAGAATTTGGAGCAGGAATAGGAAGTGAATAAGAAGCTGGAGCAGGAGTAAGAAGTGAATAAGCTGGAGCAGGAGTAAGATATGAATAAGAAGCTGGTGCAGGAAGTGAATTAGAAGCTGGAGCAGAAGTAAAAGTGAATAAGAAGCTGGAGCAGGAGAAAGAAGTGAATGAGAAGCTGGAGCAGGAGTAGAAAGTGAATTAAAATCTGTAGCAGGAGTAAGAATTGAATAAGAAGCTGGAGCAGGATTAGGAAGTGAATAAGAAGCTGGAACAGGAGTAAGAAGTGAATAAGAAGCTGGAGCAGGAGTAAGAAGTGAATAAGAAGCTGGAGCAGGAAGGGAATAAGTGCCTGAAACAGGAGTTAGAAGTGCAGAAGCTGGAGCATGAGTAAAAAGTAAATAAGAAGCTGAAGAAGGAAAAGGGTGTGAATAAGAAGCTGGAGCAAGAAGTGAATAAGAAGCTGGAGCAGGAGTGAGAAGTGAATAACAAGCTGGAGCAGGAATAGGAAGTGAATAAGAAGATGGAGCTGGAGTAAGAAGTGAATTAGAGCTGGTGTAGTAAGTGAATAAGAAGCTGGAGCAGGAAGTGAATAAGCAGCAACAGTAAGTGAATAAGAAGCAGGAGCAGGAAGTGAATAAATAGCTGGAGCAGGAAGTGAATAAGAAGCTGGAGCAGGAGTAGGAAGTGAATAAGAAGCTGGAGGACGAGTAAGAAGTGAATATGAAGCTGGAGCAGGAATAGGAAGTAAATAAGAAGCAGGAGCAGGAAGTGAATAAATAGCTGGAGCAGGAAGTGAATAAGTAGCAACAGTAAGTGAATAAGGAGCAGGAGCAGGAAGTGAATAAATAGCTGAAGCAGGAAGTGCATAAGAAGCTGGAGCAGGAGTAGGAAGTGCATAAGAAGCTGGAGCAGGAGTAGGAAGTGAATACGAAGCTGGAGTAGGAATAGGAAGTGAATAAGAAGCTGGAGAAGGAGTAAGAAGTGAATAAGAAATTGGAGCAGAAGTAAGAAGTGAATGAGAAGCTGGAGCAGGAGTAAGAAGTGAATAAGAAGCTAGAGCAGGAGTAAGAAGTGAAAAAGAAGCCGGAGCAGGAGTAAAAAGTGAACAAGAAGCTGGAGCGGGAATAGGAAGTGAATAAGCTGGAGCAAGAAGTGAATAAGAAGTTGGAGCAGGAATAGGAAGTGAATAAGCTGGAGCAAGAAGTGAATAAGAAGTTGGAGCAGGAATAGGAAGTGAATAAGAAGCTGGAACAGGAATAGGAAGTGAACAAGAAGATGGAGCAGGAAGTGAAAAAGAAGCTGGAGCAGGAAGTGAATAAGAAGCTGGAGCAGGAGGAAGTGAATAAGAAGCTGGAGCAGGAGTAAGAAGTGAATGAGAATCTGGAGCAGGAGTAGAAAGTGAATAAAAAGCTGTAGCAGGAGTAAGAAGTGAATAAGAAGCTGGAGCAGGAATAGGAAGTGAATAAGAAGCTGGAGCAGTTATTGAAATTGAGTAAGAAGCTGGAGCAGGAGTAAGTAGTGAATAAGAAGCTGGAGTAGAAAGTGAATAAGAAGCTGGAGCAGGAGTAGAAAGTGAATAAAAAGCTGGAGCAGGAGTAAGAAATGAATAAGCTGTAGGAGGAGTAAAAAGCGAAAAAGAAGCTGGAGCAGGAATAGGAAGTGAATAAAAAGCTGGAGCAGGAAGTGAATAAGAAGCTGGAGCAGGAGTAAGAAGTGAATATGAAGCTGGAGCAGGAATATGAAGTTAATAAGAAGCTGGAGCAAGAATAGGAAGTGAATAAGAAGCTGGAGCAGGAGTAAGAAGAGATTAAAAGCTGGAGCAGGAGTAAGAAGTGAATAAGAAGCTGGAGCAGGATTATGAAGTGGAAAAAAAGCTGGAGCCGGTGTAAGAAGTGAATAAGAAGCTGGAGCAGGAGTCACTCCTGCTACAGCTTCTTATTCATTTCTTACTCCTGCTCCAGCTTCTTATTCACTTCCTATTCCTGCTCCAGCTTCATATTCACTTCTTACTCCTGCTCCAGCTTCATATTCACTTCCTGCTCCAGCTTCTTATTCGCTTCCTATTCTTCTTCCAGTTCTTATTCACTTCCTATTCCAGCTCCAGCTTCTTTTTCACTTCCTATTCCTGCTCCAGCTTCTTATTCGCTTCTTACTCCTGCTACAGCTTCTTATTAATTTCTTACTCCTGCTCCAGCTTGTTATTCACTTTCTACTCCTGCTTCAGCTGCTTATTCACTTCTTACTCCTGCTCCAGCTTATGCACTTCTTACTCCTGCTCCAGCTTCTTATTTACTTCTTACTCCTGCTCCAGCCTCCTATTCACTTCTTACTCCTGCTCCAGCTTCTTCTTCACTTCCTATTGCTGTTCCAGCTTCATATTCACTTCTTACTCATGCTACAGCTTCTTATTCATTTCTTACTTCTGCTCCAGCTGCTTATTCACTTTCTATTTATGCTCCAGCTGCTTATTCACTTGCAGCTCCAACTTCTTATTCACTTCTTACAGGAATAGGAAGAGAATAAGAAGCTGGAGCAGGAATAGGAAGTGAATAAGAGGCATGGAGCAGGAAGTGAATAAGAAGCTGTAGCAGGAGTAAGAAGTGAATAGGAAGCTGGAGCAGGAATAGGAAGTGAATAAGAAGCTGGAGCAGGAGTAGGAAGTGAATAAAAAGCTGGAGCAGGAATAGGAAGTGAATAAGAAGCTGGAGCAAGCATAGGAAGTGAATAAGAAGCTGGAGCAGGAGCATAAAGTGAATAAGAAGCTGGAGCAGGAGTAAGAAGTGAATAAGAAGCTAGAGCAGGAGTAAAAAGTGAATAAGAAACTGGAGCAGGAAGTGAATAACAAGCTGGAGCAGGAGTAAGAAATGAATTAGAAGCTGTAGCAGGAGTAAGAAGCAAATAATATGCTGGAGCAGGAATAGGAAGTGAATAAGAAGCTGCAGCAGGAATAGGAAGTGAATAAGAAGCTGGAGCAGGAAGTGAATAAGAAGCTGGAGCAAGAAGTGACTATGAAGCTGGAGCAGGAATAAGAAGTTAATAAGAAGCTGGAACAGGAATAGGAAGTGAATAAGAAGCTGGAGCAGGAGTAAGAAGAGATTAAGAAGCTGGAGCAGGAGTAAGAAGTGAATAAGAAGCTGGAGCATGAATAGGAAGTTAATAAGAAGCTGGAGCAGCAGTAGGAAGTGAATAAGAAACTGGAGCAGGAATGGGAAGTGAATAAGAAGCTGGAGCAGGAATAGGAAGTTAATAAGTAGCTAACTTCAGCCTCGTTCTCTGTCTCCCCCATTTTTCTTCCCCTTTCAGCCTAGACTCTTAGGACTCCAGTTTATCCACCCTCTTTTCTATCCTCTCTATCCCTCTGACCACTCTATTTCTCCATATTCTCTACCCCTTCCACACCCATTTTGATACCGCCGCCATCATAATCATCCACTTATATCTGGGCTTTACTACCCTTAAAAAAAAGCTTTTTTTCAGGAGCATTTATGTCTCTGTCGGTGTGTGCACACACCCTTACTGTACTTGGTCTACATCACCATTTTCAGCATCAGGCTCACTGTTTTCAGTTCTGATATAGGTACTGAGTGGAATTAGCATGTTTTCCCCTTTTGAGTATGGAGACCCAGCCATTGGATCAACTGCCTGAGCACCGGTCATCTGAGTAACCCTGAGGTTACTCAGGATGTCCGGGTAAATCACGTTGCCAGGGTCGATGAAGCTGCGTCCTCGCCACTGGCTTTAACAGGCCCGGAAAACAAGGCCAATATGCCCCAATTTCTAGGGACGTTCTGTGGCGCTGCCTCTTCCCCTCCCCCAAACAGCCACAGCATGCCAATCATGCTATGGATTAGGGGGCACTGCGACCATCGCTGCAGACACAGACCCAGCGTATGTGCAGATTGTCAAACATCACAGTTGTAGGTGAACAATTGGATTTGCGTACAACTCTGAATCAGGCCAGTAGACATACTTACTAGGTTATTAAGCTTTTGTCAAAATTGTCCTTAATGTTTGTGTGTATCTGTGGCAGATAAAGTTCCACTTTCCACTGGTATTAAGTGTGTGAATGAAAGGTTCTGATAGTTTAGTGCTATGGATTATAGTACAAGTAATATATAGAAGGCAATGCATAATGAATGAAGAAAAGACTTGATTCAGAGTTGCACATAAGTCCATTTTGCAGAAAGATCTTGCTATTTTTAGCCCTGTGCAAGCTATGTAGCTGTGCATACACAACTTTGAGTTGTATGCATCTCTGTCCAACTACAGACTGATCTCTTACACCAGGAATATGGCTGGTGCAAGTCCGCATTGACAGACCTACTAGTATATCTAATACACTTTGTAAGAAACTTCAATTCTTACATTTATTCTTTGATAGTGATGATGGCTACTTCCACAAGCAGATTGATAGGGGCAGTACAGCATATGTTTGCAAATATTCATACAGGTGAATATATGCAGGTACAGTATGCTACAGGGATAACAATCCATCTTGATACTTACCATTCACTGCAAGTCAGAGCCGTAACTAGACTTTTTGGTGCCCTGTGCCAGAGAGAGCATTGGCGCCCAACCTCTCACATTTTTTAAATAGGGACATAAGATAGTGCACCTGAAAAAGGGCCATGGCCCCATGGGGAAGGGACAGGGAAGAGATAGGGGAGGCCAGGAGATGCTGGGCATAAAAGAGGAAGCTACAAGTGAGAATGATAACAGAAAAATTGACAGGCCCAAACAGCGCCTTCTGCCCTGCGGTGCCCTGTGCCATGGCACAGGTCGCATCACCCTACTTATGGCCCTGCTGCAACTTAAGGAGTTACCGAAAGTTTGGACTGGAACCTGATTGGACTCTCTATCACAGCAACCACCAGTATCTGACTGCTACAGATAAGCTCAATTATTTTATATTTCTTGTATGGTTTTAACTATGGGCCGCATTCAATTAGTTTTGCACCGGAGAAAGTTTCGCATTGGCGAGGTTTTCGCTGACATCGCATGCAGAAAAGTATTGGGCGCGCTCCCGCTATTCACCGTATTCAATTAGAAAGGACTCGAAAATGGCACCTGGCGAAACTGAAACAGGCGAAAAGTCCTGTCAAAAATGGGGAATTCAGCCCGAACCCCCCCCACCAAAAACATGCACAAACATTGGGGATCACTATAGATGTCCCCGATTAGCCCTAATGAAGATATTTGGGGCATTTAATTTGTGACAATAGGTGCCAGTTAGAGCATTTACACAAGTGATGAAGCATAGCATTAAGCAGTATTTTTTTTGTGAAAATAACTACTCCCAGAAAATTTGGGGTACTTGTAAATGAGTGCTAGCATATTTTTAAGTTGCTAAAGTGAAGTTTTTAAAACACGTAAAAAAAATACACGACACAAGCACCTGAAACAAAAAAAAACACCTGCCCCATACTTGGGGACACTCTAGAATTCTATTTCACTAGTTTTTAAGTTTGTCCCCCACCTTTGCACTTTTTCGCCCACAAAATGAAAGTACTCTTTTTGGGGTTTTCTAATGCCTTTTTAAAAAAATGTTTTGACACAGTTTATCTTTGGGGGACTGTAGCAAGAGTGCAGGGGGATTTCCTGAAGTTTGTACCCCAAAACCGCAATTCTGCACTTTTTTCCGCCTGCTATTCATAGCTGAAACTTTTCCGCCGATTACAATGCATTGACTTTTTCAATAAGCTAAAAGTATTTGGAATTGAGGGCCTGTTTCAGAGCTGGACGCACTGACAGAGCGCTCGCTCTGAATCAGGGCCGTCCCTCCTCCTTTTTGGAGCGGCCTCCTGGCCGCTCGCATAGTTGTGGGTGACAACCCACAGCTATAGCGAGCGGCCAAAATGATGGTCGCGATGGTCAAGACCATCGCGACCATCGGGCTTGCGACGAGACCCTTGCGGTAGGGTCTCGCTGCCGCAAGCCCTGGAGTGCTTTTGGCCCTATCAGAGCGAAAAGCACTCCCACTGACATCACTAGTGACGTCAGTGGGGCCGGCCCCCAGACGGTAGGCGTTCCCATGGGAACGCCTGTCTGGGCAGCCACGCCCACCAAAGGGAGCGTGCTGTCAATCACCATCAACAGCACGCCCCCTTTGGTGCGAGACCCATAACGACGGCTTGGCAGTCGTTATTCGGGTCTTGCGCATGTGCGCGACGGAGCCGCCTCCGTCGTACGCATGCGCACTTGGGCAACATTGACCCGCTTGCGAGCGCTCAGCGCTCGCGAGTGGGTCTGAATCAGGTCCTGAATACGGGGGTTCCACAATACTTTTCCGCTGATTTGGACTTTTCGCTTCTAATTGAATATATGTGTGCATCTGGAAAATAAATTGATCTATTTTAATCCCGATTGACTGCTGGACCGCGAGCTCCGATTGGCCAACAAAGTACTAGTTAAGCCCTTGCATGCAAACACAGAGGGCTGACTAATATATATGGTTACTTTAAAAAGGACTAACTCCGGATTTAACATGAACTTGAATGAGTCAAAGTTTGACACTTGTGCAGACTGTGAGGTTAAAAGTATACTTTTGTAGCTTTCACACGTTTTTGTCAGACTGCCAATTTCCACTGGAGCCAGCCCCGGAACCTGTGTAATTTAAGTGTCCCCATTTTTAGGGATTGTGTGACAGAGTGTGGCACTGACGAAGTTCAAACCTAGGCAAAAACCTAATCCTGGTCATACACCACCCTGCCAAATTTTGTGGAGCTAAGTCCAAAACTCTGGCCGTGCATAAAGACAGGCTTTATCGCATGTCTTGTCCTTTATTAAACACTATGTCAGGTCTGGATTATTTGTTGAACCCGGTGTGGATGCAGGAGAAAAAACTGTGGCATGTCTTGTCCTTTATTACCACTATGTCAGGTCTGGATTATTTGTTGAATCGGTGTGGATGCAGGTGAAAAAAACTGGAAGGGGTTTGCAGTATTGAAATGCAGCAGGTTTAATAGGAGTATTATAATTCATGAAACGGTAAAAGGCATATAAACTGGCAGAAAACAAAGAAGTCCAAATGATGCGAGACTGAAAACAAATGTCTGGCAGAAAAACAAAGTCCAATTAATGAGGCTGGAAACAGGTGTCTGGCAGATAAAGTCCAAGTAATGAGGCTGGGAACAGGTGTGTCAGGCAGAGAAATACAGTCCAATGAAGGCGAGACTGAGGAACAGAGATCTGAAGTACTGGAGTGGGCTCTGAGTCCGGACTGCAATTTGTGTGCGCCTCTGAATTAGGCAGATGAACACATTTTATCCAGAAAACAGCGTAAGAGCCTTTCACAAGGCACAGTCTACCACTCACCTCTCACCATGGAGCTACCAATAGTACTATACAAGAGGGGAACTCTACTAATGTGGCATAACATGGCAACTTGCCAACTTTCACCACAACAATACCCAGTTCTTTCGGGAAGGAGGTACTGAAATACTGACAAAGGGCCTGATTCAGACCCACTCGCGAGCGGCTGTCCGCTCGCAAGTGGGTCGATGTTCTGCACTGAGCATGCGCACGACGGAGGGAGCTCTGTCGTGCGCATGCGCCAGACGCGACGAGCGAAGGACTTTCCTACGCTCGTTGTGTCTGATCAAAGGGGGCGTGCTGTCGATGTTGACAGCACGCCCCCTTTGGTGGGCGTGCCTCCCTGACGGGGGCGTTCCTAAGGGAACGCCTACCGTCAGAAGCCGGCCCACTGACATCACTAGTGATGTCAGTGGGAGTGATTTTGGCTCTGATAGAGCCAAAATCACTCCGGGCCTTGCGGTTGAAAACCTCAACCGCAGGCTCCGGCACGCAGTTTCGATGGTCGCGATGGTCAAGACCATCGCGGCCATCAAACTGCATGCTCGTATAGGCTGTGGGTGGTGACCCACAGCTATACGAGCGTCCAGGAGGACGCTCCATAGTTATTGAGGACGGCCCTCATTCAGAGCGTGCGCTCTGCTCAGAGCGTACGGCTCTGAATGAGGGCCAATGTCCTTTACATTGAACAGGTTTACTCTTAAAGGTTCTGCTATATGACAGTAGAATGTTGACTTCAAATATATTCGTATATTCAGCGCCAGGATCAAGACTAGAATGTGCAAAACTACTGGCCTTGTAGAACACTAAAAGAATGAGAGTGCGAGCCAACAGACATTATTGCACACTGATTACCAAGTAGGGATTGGCAACCATCAATGCAATAGGAATGGTTTTCCATCTGATGCCAGTATTGGCAACCATCATCTGCTTTATTCTGATGCTTATCCAATAGCTGCTGGCTTCCATTCTGATGCAGACACCAGGAAGGAGTGCCTACAGCAGAGTGCCTTTGCACATGTGCAAATGGCCAGTGTTCATCGTACATGCTTACTAGTTAACCATTGATGAATGCTTTCCATGTGATGGCTACATATCATTGCAAAGCAAGTTTTGATGGCGTTAATGCTACCACTATTCGAAATCTCCCTTGTGATGGCCATTTCTATTACCAAGTAGCGCCGAAAGCAGCTTGTCATGTGAAGGTATGTATTATATAATATTATATATTATCCCCTCTTTATAACACCACTGTATTTGACCACAAGATATCTTTGTTGGGACATTTCCTCTAATACAGCTTTTAATAAACTTTAATTCTTACATTTAGTGACAATACCGTGTCAACTCTCCCTGATTTCTGATGGATGTATTTATTAAAGTTGAGCATTAAAATTATGACAATGTTATATTTTGATCATGTCCAGCCATTTTACCATGCTGAAGTGCTTGTGTAACACACATACACACACACACACACAGAAAAAGCAGACATATTGGGAATGTAAAAATTTATTTCCACATGCTCATTTCTTTTTCTTAGTATTTTTTTTCTCTTTGTTATTAAAAATTTTCCCCTGCCAGTCTCCCCAGCCGGGTTTATAGATATATTTATAAAGAGGATTATTATACAGGGTAAAAGATCTTTACTCATTGAGCAGGTCATTTACAGAAAATGGGGTTCTGCTTGCACCAAAATACTGTCACAAACATTATTCTATTTTCCATTTTATCTACTTTTTACAATCAAATGACATTCTGTGCTTCATGTCCCTCCCACCATTATATATCCTGTTAATAACCCTGCCACATTTACCTACTAAACAACTTAACCCACCCAAAAACCCACAACCCATTGCATGTATATACAACTTTACAGCACCTTAGCTCGTGCACATAGGAATGTATTGCCATTTCAGATTAGGAAACAATTAAAAATACCCTTTACCCCAAAATAGGGCAAGTGGGAGAACTCGAATAGTTTTACCACTTCTATGCTTTACAGATAAGCAAAGTATGGCCAAGTAAGTGCAGAAATCTCAGATAGTGACAAACGAAAAAGTAAAGACTAAAACAGTGACCAATAAACTGAGACATTTACACATAAAACATTTGAATAAGTTTCAAGAAATTGGCTTGTCTATACATGAAGGACAGAATATATAATACACACTTGCTTACTAATTAAGTATAAAGTTATGTAGGCCTAATATATAATCTTGTGAGTGTCTCACAAATGTCAATACAGCTCTTGATCGGCCACTGTACAATGCTGGAGGTGGCAGAGTCAAATACTAAACCAAATCTAGAAGAAACATTCACATATATTTATACTGTGCAAATAAGAGACCAACATTATTAATTTTAACTTTATCGCCTATAATACATTTCAAAGACCTTCGGAGGAAGAAAGCAATTAAGGGTATATTCTAAGGTGCAGTGCATGACTTCCTCTTAGAAGTGGTAAATGTTTTGTGTTTGTAACATGTACCAGTCTGCAATTGGATAATAGCTGTAGAATATAAAGTGTATTTACAAAGATCAGCTTCAGATGATGGCAGTAACAGGAAGGAACGCACACATTCCATTACACACTCAACTGCACCAATCATGAGAAGCCCCGGGAACGAAGATGGACAGTGTGGGACATGGCTTCAGTGGACAATGTAACAAAGTGATGGGGCTGTACATACACAACATGTGTATTTGTAATATATATCTTCAATTTACCCATTACATTTTCTTTTTTAGCGCTCTGTCACGCTGTCTTGAAGATGAGACAGCTGCATAGCTATAATATGATAGATGCAGTAATTATATATTTACAGATTTCTTATATTATTCAAATAATGAGAACCTTTATTCAAGGCCTCTTGGGGTAAGTAAAATAAGTGCACTAGTCCAGCAATATTAACTATATATCTCTCTGTAAATAACAACATAATACTGTGCTCATCTGACAAGGCCCAACATCCATAAAGTTGATGGTTCATATTAACATAAAAGATTTAGCAGATACCCTGAAGGTAGGCTCTGTACTACTCCAATTAGATGAAAAGATGACATATGGATAAAGGGAATTGGTATGAAATATCGATTGACAGGACAATGGCTGTCAGTACACGGGCAGCAGCATCCTGAAGGTTAAAATCCCGACAGGGGCACGGTGAGTACTGTTCCCCTGTCCTATTTACACCCTAACCCTCCTTTCCTGTACCCTAATACTAACCCTCACTACCCTGCACCCTAACCCCCCCGTTAAGTGACTAACCCTGCCCCCTTAGTGCCTAACCCTATACCCCCAGGTGGTGCCTGAACCTAACCCCCCCTGCCCAGAGCCTAACCCTAAGCTCCCCCCTCCCGCAGCCTAACGCTAATACCCCCAGGGCACCTAAACCTAAATCGTCCCCACAGCAGCTGATATTCACCTTTCCGCAGTGTCCTTATGATTGGGATGCAGTCTGCTGGGATCCCAACGTTGGCATCCCAAGTCATGACGGGATTTCGGCGCCGGTGTTGTCTCAGCGTTCGGGATTCTGATGCCGGGGTTCCAGCAGACGGCTTCCCGCTTGTCGGGATGCTCACCACATCCCGGATAAAGCTGTCATAGATGGTTTATATATGTAAATATTCTTTAAGTATATGCAGAAGAATTTTTTCTTACCAAGTACCACTTCTTACAAATGTTTCATGTAACTTATATATCTCTAAATGTTTACCAAATACTATTATTATGACTACAAAAGTCAAATACGTATCCCATTATTGTATAAATATCATTCTTTGCTAATTAAATAAAGTATTATTTTGAGTTACTATAAACAGACAAAGTACTCCTTGAACATGTGTGAGGTACTGCACTGGGCAAGATGTATCCCAGTTTGAGAAATCAGAGCCCTATCATAGAATCTGTCTGCTGTATTTGGTATCTTATGCTGACAGATATTTCTGCCTTGTTTGAATCAAACAGTGGTATACAAGCTCAGATTTGTATTTCCTTTTACATTATAAAATTATTATTTAAAGGTACATACGGTAGCAATTTTCTGCTTACAGAAAAATAAACCCTGCTGTGAGAGCTCCATTAAGACTCTGCTGTTCCATCCTAATGGCCGTATTCAATTTTGTGCGAAAAGTTGCGTTTGGCGTTCGCCGATGCGAACTTTTCAGACATATGTGCGTATCGCGCTATCCAATTGCTGTAGTTTTTGCATGTGCGAAAACTCCATAGGCAGAGACCAGCGGAAAGTTTTCACCATCTCAGAGGCAGGTAATAAAATGTGATAAATCCCTATTTTTGGCTAATAATTTGGGGTCTTGGTTCAGAACCCTTTTGACACGCCCCCTAATGACTAATTAGGCAAAAAAAAAAAAATTTAAATTAGCTTAATTCCCCCTAATAAAGAAATGTCATTTTTGGGGTGAAAATGTAAAAAGTGTTGGAAAATGGGTTTAACGTACTGGGTCAGTTATTTTGGGGTATTATAAAACATTGCAGGTGGCTGCAGCAGGTGTATTTTTTTAAAACTGCACTTTATAGACACAAAAATATACTAGCACCCATTTTAATGTATCCAATTTTAACTACAGCAATTATTTTTTTCCAAAAGAAATAGCTTTATATCATTTTTCCACACTTCTTCAAATATGCATATAACAACCATTTGACTCACTTTAACAAGGCAAAATACTTTTATTAGAGCTATAATAAACTTCTATTTTGATTTCCAGTGTCAGTTAGGCTGCTTATGGGGTACAGACTGATTTCCCTAAATGTGCTGTACTTTTTGCTAGTTTCGCCAGGCACAATTATCGCACATATGCGTTTTCACGTGTTTTGCAATTGGATAGGGTGAAAAGCGTGAGCCGCATTGAGACAGTACGCACAAAGATCGCATCTAAACTGGCAAATGCGGCGATAACTTCGCCATTCGAACGCTTTTCACCAAACAACTTTTCACACCTTAATGTTCTCTATTAATATTCCCTGTGATTATAAGACTTTGTTAGTAGCAGGACTTTAATACCAATTGCAGCAAACACATGGGTATCATTTGAAATTCTATGGGAGACATACATGCTCATTTATGAATGGTAGGAGATGCAAATGGTAGGCACCTTTTCTTTTAAGCTACTGTACCTATTTGCACAGCTAACACATAAAGTGCACATTCACTACCAGTGGAAGCATTTCCCTAACTGATTAAACTCGGAACCCTTAGACACAGCTGTGCTAGTTTGGGAGATACTGGTTGTACGTATATTCAAACAAGCCAAATAAATATTTAAGTGGAGTTCTTCTTTAAAACCTGTTTATAGGCAATACTTCCTAAGTAATGGAGTTTAAAGCATTATGGCCCATATTCAATTAGGGAGCGAAAAGTCTGTGCTGGACTTTTTGCTCCACATCGGAGCTCTTCTGGGGATAAAGTATTCAATTTAAAATGAGCGAAAACGGGACCCAGTGAATTGGGATCTACAAATAAAAACGGGAATTTTTGGGAAATGTGCCTGGGACCCCCCTAAAGATGTCCAGACATGGGGGATCACTATGGGTACCCCCGTTTTTGCCTGCAGAAGAATGTCGGGTTTTAAATAGCCGCGGCAGGTGTTTTTTTCCCGGCATTGAATAAGTGATGCAGAAGAGCACTTAGGTTTTTTTTTTTTCGTTATTTTAAGTGGTCCCATCAAATTTGGAGTACATGAAAATGGGTACTAGCATATTTTTAAGTCCCTAAAGTCTTTTTTTTAAATTCTGCAAATATGCACCTGCCGCTAATATCCTATTCTAGAAAACACCTGCCGCATATTTACAGAATACCTCTGAACCTATTTCCCCCTTTTTTTTTTTCACCTCAAACTTTTTATTCTTTTTTTGGGGGGGGTATTTTTTATTTTTTTTACTTTTTTTGACACAGTTTATTTTTAAATGACATTCCCAGGGGTGCAGGCTATTTTTTTAAGCCTGCACCCCTAAACCCCAATTCTGCACTTTTTTTCGAAATGTAAAGCATGGTGAAAAATTATCCCCATTTTTTTTCAACTTTTCGAACCTGCGAAAAGTCTTTGAAATTGTATACGGGGATAATGGAAATAAGCGAAAATTACATCATTAGGCTGCGACTTAACCCCCCCTATGTCCAATATATATTATTTTACTCTACTTTAAGAAAAAACAGCAAAAAATACCTTTTCTCTGACATTCACTCCTTGTCTACTTCAATATTACTTTAACTGAGGCAGCACGATTAGTCTCTATAGAGAGAGCACCTACCTTTCCTTCTCTAGGTACTTAATAAAACAAACCTTAATGTAGCAAGTCAAGCCAGAATAACACAGTATTACAGGATTATTGGCAAGGTAGAGAGTGATGCAAGAAATGCATAATTCTCAAGGACATGTTTACCTTCATCAATAAACCTGAGATAGTCACCTATCAAAGACTAGGTACAGTACATGTCATGAGTGCTAATAACACTGTTTTGTTTTATATGTAACTGCTTACAGTCAGTCCCTGCTTCTGTACATTTGTTTTTAAATGGACACTATTAAAATAATGACATAAGTGGCTCTACAAATTGTGTAAAATTAACTGAAGCGCACCAAATAATTTATTAGGCCCACTGATTTCCATTACGTGTTTCTATCAGTCAGCAGTTTATGAATTAGACCATACGTCAGTAACACAAGCGTGGATAT
Organism: Taudactylus pleione; assembly: GCA_031769625.1. Taxonomy (NCBI): domain Eukaryota; kingdom Metazoa; phylum Chordata; class Amphibia; order Anura; family Myobatrachidae; genus Taudactylus; species Taudactylus pleione. The sequence continues at coordinate 3,070,417 of JAUIMM010000957.1, forward strand.
GAGAAGCGGAATGGGTATGTAATGCCGGCTGTCGGGATGCCTTCTGTCAGCATACAGACAGCGGCATCCCAATGCTTGGTATCCCATCAGGGGTCAGGTAAGTATACTTAGCCTCCCCCTTCCCCCCCCTAACCCTCCCTTCTTGTAGCCTAACCCTCCCCACCCCGCATCCTAACCCTCCCCATTAGTGCCTAAACCTAACCCTCCCCCTTTGGTGCCTAAACCTAACCCTCCCCACTTAGTGCCTAACCCTAACCCCTCCAGTGGTGCCTAACCCTAATCCTCCCCCCTAGGGGTGCCTAACCCTAACCTCCCCCCCAAAAAAAACCTAACGCTAACCATGCTATGCTCCCTAAACCTAACCCTCCCCCCCTGCGGCTAACGCTAAGGTCGCGTTGGACATACCTCGTTCAGGTTGGCATCCTTCGGCGTTCCGTCGTCGGGATTAAGATAGGTGTTGGTATTTCGACGGCCATCTAAAATCCCTTGTCGGGATTGAGACCAGCGGCATTGTGGCCGCCGGTCTCATAACTACATCCCATGAGAAGCAGTCGCCTGGTACCAAAGTTGTGGCAGTCATTACTTGTAAAGGTTTAGTGTCTTTTATGATTAAGCTGACAAGTATTAAGCTGACAAGTATTTATGTAAGGTTATGTATACTGTGTGTGACTGAGACAGTAAGGGGTACATTTAAGAAAGGCCTATTTTAATCGATTAAACATCGATCTAAATCAATCAACAACGAAGTTGTGTTTCAGTTCTAAATTGCACTTTTACTAGCACTTAAAAATAGATATAAAAAATTGTCTTAGTAAATGTGCGATTTAGCCCCAGAAACATAACATTGATGTTGTTCGATTTAGATCAAATTTTAATTGATTGAAATCGACCTTAGTGAATTTACCCCTTATTCTGGGCATACACTATACAATTATTGGGCTGATCCACCCGATATCGGTGGATCGCCCCGATAATTGTACTGTGTGCGTGGCTGACCAATGCTAAAGTGGGGCATTCCGGATCATCCAGCATGTCCGTCCAATGCGGTAATGTTAGCATGCCCAGCCATGGCCGACACACAGACATTACCCCTGTTCCTTCACAAGTAAGGAACGAGGATATGTCTCCTCAACAGGAGAGGAAACTAGATATAAGGGCCAATCCACGGTGACATATCTCACAGTGTATAGTAATGATATCTGCTGGGTGTCAGGCTGCCAGATAAAATATCTGTCGGTCTGACAGGCATTTTATCTGGCAGTGTATGCCCAGCATTAGTGTGTGTTATATGTATGAGTAGAGGTGATTGAATTAGGGCAAGGGGATGATAAGATAATAAGGGTATGGTTATGGGACAGGCAAAACGTTAAAGAGATAATTATGTTAGGGAGAGGTATACGGTGAAGAGACTGATAATACACATGATGGCTTCATGATTATACAAAGCAATCTTTCAAAGTGCTTAAGATGGGATTCTCAATTATATTTTTGGGAAGGGGAGGGGTTTGCAAAGGAGTCCAGTAATTAATGTGTTAAGAAAGGATGCTCAGCTGAAAAAGTGTGAATAATAAGTCTACATCATCCATCTCTGCACAACAGAGCAAGAACTGCAGACAGGGAGTCAGCACATGGGGGAACAGGAAAGCACGACGGAAAACAGAATGTTCGGGGTGGTATGAGTGGGCAATGAAGAAGAGAAGCCTTGTTATAAGGGACACGACAAGAGGGAAATAAGGTGCTGGGTGGAAACATTTTCCTAAGTGCTTAAAAGAAGAGACTGCACTCTATAAACCTAATGAAAGATGGGAGCAAATCCTGCATGTGTGGAAGATGTAAAAGTATTGAAAGCTCCCCTGCAGATCAGTGCAAAGATAAGTTATGTTCAGGAAACGAATATCACTATTCAAGTCCTAAATAAAGAACTATTTCTCTCCAACCCAATTTAGGATGAGTCCAGTAAGCACTGTCTATGTAATGCATTACATAGTAAGGAAGAGACTATTGTGGTAAGCAATAGGACAGCAATGTATATAATACTTTGTGACACTGCAGTGCGGCATGTCCATAGTCAGTATACAACACAGCTTTCTTTCCTTTTCAGAGGACAGGTACTGTCCCATCAGTCAGCAGTGCAACATTCTCTGCTATGTCCAGGCAGTTAGCATTATTCATACTTCTCTAGCACATCAGTGCTGCACCACTTATAATCACATTGTAGAAGTGCTGGGTTTTTTCACAACAAAAAATAAAAATAAAGCTTTCTTTTTTTTACCCCAAACCCTTAAAGCAGTAACAGAAAAGACAATAAAGAGCTAATTAAATAAATTTGTATAAATATATCTTTACACCACTGTGGACACCTATCCCTGTTCAATATATATAGATATATATTCAGATATATATATATATATGCTAAGAACAACAAATGAGAACATTTTTTTTTCAGTGCATGTCCTACCAATATCTCAGGGTCACATTATATGAGGGAGCCCAGCAAGAAGGTGTCATAGAAACCACCCCCAGCCCCTCCCAAAAAATAAAAACTAATAATAATAGCAGGTGCGTATTGGAAAAGATTCACATTGTTTCACAGCATAAAAAGTTCCATTTTTGTATGTTTTTTTCCTTTTTTTTCATTTTATAAGTAATTGTGTATAAAAAGGCACAGATACACTGCATATGGGAGTTGACGAAGGTAAATGGGACAAAGAAATGGAATGAAATATAGATGCTCTATTGAGCTCAGAATGGGAGAAAATTATTCCTATTATCATAAAATGTATACATACCGTATATATTTTTATTATAGTTAAGGATGCTTTTTGTGCACCTGAAAACCCTTATTTTTCTTCCTTAGTGGACCATTATTCTGTACCATAACAAAAAAGTATTTCTGCATTCTATGCATCAGTCATATCCCGGATGCTTATTTTTATTCCAGGGTTACCAATCCTATAACTTCTTTATTCCCAAACCTAGACTGCCTTCTGAAGATTCATACACCATGTTCAAGGATTCTTACCCTGTATCCTGAAAGTATCCATAACTCACATCTCAGTATTTGCACTCAACAACCTAGGTTTAGTAGGATATCTTAAAAGGATTCCTTTTGTGTGTATCTTCATACCGTCCCCTACATTGAAAGGTTATAAAGTAAAAGCTCTGAGAATGGGGTCATCCCTTTATGGGGTCCAGTCACCCTTCCCCTTGTTCCCCTTTAAGTGAGCCAGGGCTGGCGCGAGACATTCCAGGTGGAGGACAAGTAGTTTGGCAGTAAGTGCTTGATGTTGGGGAATGCTGTAGGGCTGTGCCGACGGGTGATATTACCCTGTCTGCCTCTTCCTCTATCCTGATAGTCCTAAGTGATTGCTCACTCCCTTTTTGGTGACGCAGGTGGGGTGTTTTCTTATCAGATCTTTCTGAATTTAGCTCAGATAACATTGGTCCCACTAGAGAGGGTTTGGGGCTAGGCCGGGCCTGTACCATCTGGATGCCCCCAATGGGGATCATTGGGTAGGCTGTCCGCTGAAGATGCTGGGAGTGCAGAGGCAAATGAGTGTACAAGTTCTCCTCACTCCTTATCAAAGTGTGAGGCATCAGGGGTGAGCAGAGGGATCTGGATAAAGCGGGGAAAGCAGATGGTCCCTGTTTCTGAAAAAAATAAATAAATTATAGATCAAGCAGTGAAATGAATGTCCCTTAGTAGTACATGGATAATGAATAAACATTTATGGTTTGCATTCCTTATTTGACCAAAAATAACCTGTTTATAATGAACATCTTAATTATTGGACAAGAGTGCCATTTTCAGTTATAAATTAAAATTGCTATAGTATTCATTAAGAGACCAGTTACTACCTATTTAACAGAGAACATATCTGTACTGTGGCTAATTTAAAAACAAAAATATATAATTTATTTTTGTGAGATGTGTCATAAGTTAAGAATGTACTGTAGAGGTATATTTTTCTATATTTACTTTTGCACAAATAAAAAAAATACTTAATGTACTAACAGTTCTCCACAATGACCATTTGTTTCCAGATTTTAAATATTCAATAATTAGCTATGTTGTGCAATATTTAATGGAATGGCACATTTAGATACGTTTCACTAATGGAACAAATAGCAGTTTCAATGCTAATTATATTTTTGTGACAAGATCCCTGTTCCTAAGCATGTTGGCTTCCTCCTGGCAGACAGAAGGAGTAGAACATAGACATAGCAATTAAATCAGGAAAATTTGACTACAGTGTGGGCTCCAGGCAGCAACTGCACTTTGTAAAAGCTAATAGGACTCCTATCCCACTGATTGAATCACTTAACATGCTCCATAACTTGAATATTTATATAGTACCAGTCAAAAGTTTGGACACACAGTCTCAATCAATGGTTTTTGTTTATTTAAATTATTTTCAACATAGTAGATTAATACTGAAGACATCAAAATTATGAAAGACCACTTATGGAATTATGTTGTAAACAAAAAAGTGTTAAACAAATCAAAATATGTTTTATATTTTAGATTCCTCAAAGTAGCCCCCTTTTGCTTTGATGACAACTTTGCACACTCTTGGCATTCTCTCAATCAGCTTCATGAGGTAGTCTCCTGGAATGGTTTTGGATTAACAGGTATGCTTTGTCAAGAGTCAATCTGTGGAATTACTTGCCTTCTTAATGTGTTTGAGACTATCAGTTGTGTTGTGCAGAGGTAGGGTTAGTACACAGTGGACACCACTATTTGACTACTTTTGTAATCCATATTATGGCACCAATCACTCAACTTAGTAAAGAGAAACGACAGTCCATCATTATTTTATGACATGAAAGTCAGTCGATATGGAAAATTTCAAGAACTTTGAATGTATCCTCAAGTACAGTTGCAAAAACCATCAAACACTATGATGAAACTGGCTCTCATGAGGACCTCCCCAGGAAAGGAAGACCAAGAGTTACTTCTGCTGCAGAGGATAAGTTCATTAGAGTTACCAGCCTCAGAAACCGCTACTTAATAGCACCTCAGATTAGATACCATATAAAGTCTACACAGGGTTCAAGTAGCAGACAAATCTCACCATCAACTGTTCAGAGGAGACTGCGTGAATCAGGCCTTCATGGTCGAATTGCTGCGAAGAAGCCACTACTGAGTATGAACAACAAGAAGACAATTGTTTGGGCCAAGAAACACAAGGAATGGACATTAGACCAGTGGATATCTGTACTTTGGTCTGATGAGTCCAAATTTGGGATTTTTGGTTCCAACCGCCATGTCTTTGTGAGACGCAGAAAAGGTGAGTGGATGGTTTCTGCATGTGTGGTTCCCACTGTGAAGCATGGAGGAGGAGGTCTGATGGTGTGGGGGTGCTTTGCTGGTGACACTGTTGGTGATTTATTCAAAATTCAAGGCACACTTAAGCAGCATGGCTACCACAGCATTCTGCAGCGCCATGCCATCCCATCTGGTTTGCGCTTACTGGTACTATCATTTATTTTTCAACAAGACAATGACCCTAAACACACCTCCAGGCTATGTAAGAGCTATTTGACCAAGAAGTAAAAAAAGATGGAGTGCTGCATCAGATGACCTGGCCTACACAATCACTCAACCTTAACCCAATTGAGCTGGTTTGGGATGAGTTGGGACCGCAGAGTGAAGGGAAAGCAGCCAACAAGTGCTCAACACCTCTGGGAACTCCTTCAAGACTGTCGGAAAACCATTCCAGGAGACTACCTCATGAAGCTGATTGAGAGAGTGCCAATAGTGTGCAAAGCTGTCATCCAAGCAAAAGGGGGCTACTTTGAGGAATCTAATATATAAAACATATTTTGATTTGTCTAACACTTTTGGTTTACAACATAATTCCATTGGTGTTCTGTCATAGTTTTGAGGTCTATATATATATATTATATATATATATATATATATATATATATATATATATATATACACACACACACACACACACACACACATACATATATATAATGACAAATAAATTCAGTGCGCAAATCAATCAATCAACAAATATAAAAGACCAATGGACAGTCTTAAAGCCCAGTTGATGAAATGTATCTGTATCTCTATAGGACCAGGAAAAGGCACAGGCTACGGATCTAAGACCAAAACAGCCGGCGTCTTCCCCTCTTATAAACCTGGATCCAAACGGGTAATGAATTTATCTAGAAATTAGAGCAAAGAAGAAGGGGCGCCACATAGTGCATTAAAACATAAACAATTTATTGCAAACAGCCGACATGCAGCCACTTCTATTAATATGCCTACCACACTGAGCGGTCAATTACCACCGCAAGTAATAAAGATGAAAAGCCAAAAGTGAAACCCGAACGTCTCCGGGAACTCCGACGGCCACAGAATCAGTAGAGGAATGCAACACCAAACCACGACCCAAAGAGTTTCGTCATCGACTTCGTCAAGAGGCAGGTTTGGTGTCAGTGATAGACATACTCTTATACTAGTCCTCTCTCTGCATACACAGGTGTTTGGTGATTAAACAATCTAACCAATTAACAATTGAAACACTGCATAGGAATAGTGGCGAATGTCACAATCATAATCTAACATACACAAAAATGATACGTATGTTTCAAATACATGTTACACAATTAAAAACACACATATATTGCACATATGTTATACATTTTAAAACACAGATATATTGCACATATAAGTAATAACAAGCATATTGCAATTAAAATATGAATAATACAGCAAAAAGATCACATATACATTCACTGACACCAAACCAGCCTCCTGACGAAGTCGATGAAAAAACGCGTTGGGGCGTGGTTTGGTGTTGCATTCCTCTACTGATTGTGTGGCCATCGGAGTTCCTGGAGACGTTCGGGTTTCACTTTTGGCTTTTCATCTTTATTACTTGCAGTGGTAATTGACCGCTCACTGTGGTACGCATATTAGTTGAAGTGGCTGCATGTCGGCTGTTTGCAATAAATTGTTTACGTTTTAATGCACTATGTGGCGCCCCTTCTTCTATGCTCTCATTTCTAGATATATATATTTCTAGATATATATATATATATATATATATATATATATCATGCTCCAGCTTGCGGCACTCAGCGGACTTGTTCAAAAAAAGACTCACATCACCTTGTCAAGCAATGTTTCAGGCTTTATTGCCCGTCGTCAGGCTACATCAACATATTGATGTAGCCTGACGACTGGCAATAAAGCCCGAAACGTTGCTTGACAAGGTGATGCGAGTCTTTTTTTGAACAAGTCCGCTGAGTGGCGCAAGCTGGAGCATGATATAAATTATTTAATGCTGCAACCGCGGCAAGTTGAAAGCAAGGGGAAGCAGTGTGCCGCACCACAGGACATTATATATATATATATATATATATATATATACATACACACACACACACTCACACACACACACACACATACATACATACATACATACATATACACAGTGCATCCGGAAAGTATTCACAGCGCTTCACTTTTTCCACATTTTGTTATGTTACAGCCTTGTTCCAGAATGGAATAAATTCATTTTTGTCCTCAAAATTCTAGACACAATACTCCATAATGACAACGTGTAAAAAGTTTTTTTTGAGCTTTTTGCAAATTTAATTAAAAAAAAACAACTAAGAAATCACATGTACATAAGTATTCACAGCCTTTGCTCAATACTTTGTTGATGCACCTTTGGCAGCAATTACAGCCTCAAGTCTTTTTGAATATGATGCCACAAGCTGGGCACACCTACATTTGGGCAGTTTCGCCCATTCCTCTTTGCAGCACCTCTCAAGCCCCATCAGGTTGGATGGGAAGCGTCGGTGCACAGCCATTTTCAGATCTCTCCAATCGGATTGCTCGCCCACTCAAGGACATTCACAGAGTTGTCCTGAAGCCACTCCTTTGATATCTTGGCTGTATACTTAGGGTCGTTGTCCTGCTGAAAGATGAACTGTCACCCCAGTCTGAGGTCAAGAGCGCTCTGGAGCAGGTTTTTATCCAGGATGTCTCTGTACATTGCTGCATTCATCTTTCCCTCTATCCTGACTAGTCTCCCAGTTCCTGCCGCTGAAAAACATCCCCACAGCAAGATGCTGCCACCACCATGCTTCACTGTAGGGATGGTATTGGCCTGGTGATGAGCAGTGCCTGGTTTCCTCCAAACATAAGCCTGGAATTCACGCCAAGAAGAGTTCAATCTTTGTCTCATCAGAACAGAGAATTTTGTTTCTCATGGTCTGAGAGTCCTTCAGGTGCATTTTGGCAAACTCCAGGCAGGCTGCCATGTGCTTTTTAGTAAGGAGTGGCTTCCGTCTGGCCACTCTACCATACAGACCTGATTGGTGGATTGCTGCAAAGATGGTTGTCCTTCTGGAAGGTTCTCCTCTCTCCACAGAGGAATGCTGTAGCTCTCACAGAGTGACCATCGGGTTCTTGGTCACCTCTCTGACTAGGGCCCTTCTCCCACGATTTCTCAGTTTACACGGCCGGCCAACTCTAGGAAGAGTCCTGGTGGTTCCGAACTTTTTCCATTTACGGATGATGGAGGCCACTGTGCTCATTGGGACCTTCAAAGCAGCAGATATTTTTCTGTACCCTTCCCCAGATTTGTGCCTCAAGACAATCCTGTTTCGGAGGTCTACAGACAATTCCTTGGACTTCATGCTTGGTTTGTGCTCTGACATGCACTGTCAAGTGTGGGACCTTATATAGACAGGTGAATGCCTTTTAAAATCATGTCCAAACAACTGAATTTACCACAGGCAGACTCCAATTAAGCTGTAGGAACATGATCAGTGGAAACAGGATGCACCTGAGCTCAAATTCGAGCTTCATGGCAAAGGCTGTGAATACTTATAAAGTACATGCGATTTCTTAGTTTTGTTTCGTTTGTTTTTTTATTAAATTCGCAAAAATCTCAAAAAAGCTTTTTACAAGTTGTCATTATGGGGTATTGTGTGTAGAATTTTGAGGACAAAAAATGAATTTTTTCCATTTTGGAATAAGGCTGTAACATAACAAAATGATGAAAAAGTGAAGCGCTGTGAATACTTTCCGGATGCACTAAAAAATATATATATGTATATATATATATATATATATATATATATATATATATATATATATATATAAACTTTGTGTAAACATCTCTGATTTTCCCTGCTTACCTCAAAGAACAAATCATTATAGATTAGAGTGTCGTTACAATAACTTAGGATTGACAGTCTGTATCACGATGCATATTTTAATTTTGGTTGAACATACCCCGAATATGTACTAACTGTAATTAGCAGGGACAGCTGTAGCTGCGAGTTACATCCCCGGCATAGAAAATGAAAACAGATATTGATAGCTGAAATGCGCTGGTGTCTTATAACACTAAAAGTACTTCCCTTTTACGAAGTAGACGGTTACTCTTATGAGTAGATGGTTCTTTCACCAATGGTAATCATCTGCCGCCGGGAACTGCTGGGAGAGCAGAAGGACCTGGAGGAAGACCCCAATCGGCTGCCGGCTGCCTAGAGGAGTGCCCGCCGACGAGAAGACTTCCACTAAGGAGCCTGCTGCCAGGACTGGAGGGAACGACTTCACGCTGCTGGGAAAACCCGGGAGTAGCGGTAAGGTTACCGTCTACTTCGTAAGGGAAATACACCAGAGCATTTTAGCTTTCAATATCTGTTTTAATTTTCTATGTTGTTAGGTTCTAAGGGTAGAACCATTTTTGATTGCTTATTTGCTGCTTAATAGTGTCCAGACGCCCAAGGCTACTCCCAAAATCACATTATAGTATACATCCCCGGCATATTGGAGGAGTCTTTCAATTTTGTGACAGACTCCTCCAGGGGAATCTGACACTGCATATGCACAATGTGTCAGATCGGGGAGACTGCCAACATAGGTATAAAGTGGTATACGTCATCTAAGGAAACTCATTTCTGGTCTGGCCATTTTTGCAATATTATTCAGTTCTTTAATGAGGACATTTCATTTGCAGACATCTATTCGGGACTCCATCCTGGGATCTTAGCAGCAATAATCAAAGTATATAAATTGCACTATCTCAATTGGTTTTAATTACTTTTTAGTACAATTTCTATGTTACCTTTCTATTATACAGGTACATTAAATATATGTTTTTTATTTTACACCTTGTGGCATTTATTTTTTATATTGAGTGCTGTAATTTTTTGGTGTTTTATTGTGGTTAAAGCCTCAGCCTGGTGACGACGCAAATTTAAAGAAAAAGTTGATACACAACATTTATTGGCACGGATCTCTCGCACCAGGCATCTCGCGCCCCATGATTTATTGAAGCTAGGTGTATGAGGACACCTCTGTAGGTTACATCAGCTACAGTGCTGTTTCTACAACATTTTGGGGTTAATATGTTGAGTGATAGAGGAATTGCAAGCTGAAAGCAATTGGCAAATTGAAATTTGCTAGAAATGTCTAACCTGACCTGCATCTAAAGGCTCCCATACATCAGCAATTGATTGCAGCAATCGTGCAATTTACAATCGATTGTGTATAAAAATCTTTCCCTTTTTCAATCGATTGCAGATTGCAGAGATGCCACAATCGATTGAAAAAGGGAAAGCTTTTTATACACGAACGATTGCAAATTGCACGATACAACATGTGGTCTGAAATATCTTATTAATATGTGCAAATGCTTTGATGTTCCAGAAAAGCACATTGTGATCAGTAACATCGCTAGTTTTTCTTTCCACAACATAGAGAAGTGCGGGAAAACTAGCGACGTTGCAGGTTCTGTAATTGGTAAATGTGAAGAGCCTAACATTACGGAGATTGAATCGGGCCATTAGACTTTGAGTAAGTCCAGCAAGATGGTGCAATTTTGTACCTTGGCAAAACCATATTACACTCTATGGGGGGAGAAGGGGTTGGGTACGGGATCCCGGCGCACAGAATAGTGCTTTGAATGCCGATGCTGGAATCCTGCATTGGTGACAATGCCAAAACATCTTGGTAAGTACTCTAACCCTCCCCTCCCGCAGCCTAAACCTAACTCCCCCCCAGACTAACCGTAACCCTCCTCCCGCAGCCTAACCCTAATACTTCCTTTCGGGATGTCAGCGGACATCCCCGGGATGCTGGTGCTGGGATTCTGACAGCTGTCGCGATTCCGGCGCCGGCATTCCGGGATGCCAACTATATCCTGTTAGAAGGACAAACCATAACATATACAGGCACATAGAGCATTTCATTTAGCACAAATCAGGTGCTTATCAGTCTGCCTTGTACATAACAATAAACCAAGCAAGCTATTCAGAACTGCCCCAATAAAACCAGTCTGCACCTACTTCAGCTTACCGATAATGGGACTGCCCCCTCTATTCTTTTTAACTATTCTATTTTTCTCCTGTCTGGTCAAGCCTCATTTATGTCTTAATTTAGTCATAACTAACAGTACATTGGGACTGTTTTTTATTATGTGTGTTACTATTGCAAATTGTAACTTTATTATATTAAATTGGTCAAAATGCGCTTAAAATGCAGTTGCCTTGAAGGTAAAAAATTTAGCCCACTAAAGTATACACTGAGATCTAGGGGTCCTTGTACTAAGCCTTGGAGAGAAAGAAAGTCGATGGAGATAAAGTACCAACCAGTCAGCTCCAAACTGTCACTTTACAGGCTGTTTTAAAAATGACAGTTAGGAGCTTATTGGTTGGTACTTTATCTTCATCTACTTTATCTCTCTCCAAGGCTTAGTACATTAGACCCATTAGTTTCTACCCTCTAGGAGGATATTGTAATTAGAATTTAAAAAAAACTGGGAATGCCAATGTGTACCCATGAATCTTGCTTAATGATATTGTCCTGGAAAGCAAGATCTCGTTCTTTGTACATTTTCTTGCCCAGTTCCTCCCATCACATCTTGGTCTGACACATAAAATTGCTAGAGCTATTTACCCCCACTGAGAGGGTGACACCAAAATGCCGGCTCCTCCTCGGTGACCGGGAGACTGGTGCTGCACTGTAATGTTAGTGTGTAATGCCTGACTCCCAATCACTGAGGAGCCGGCAGTGCCGGAGAGAGCCTCTGGAGCAATCCGGAATCTCCAGTAGCACAGTTCACGCCCCCAGAGTGATGGAACAGCACTGACCCCAGTGACACCATTGTATAATATACATATATATATATATATATATATATATATATATATATATATTATATACACACACACACACATACATACACACATATGTTTGTTTGCTCGTACACACACATATATATATATATGTATAATAGGATTTTTGGGTACTTACTGTGGAATCCTTTTCTCTGAGTCAGGCTGGGGGACACTGGACCATGGGGTTGTAGGTGGGAAGGCGTGGATTTGGCACTAAACACTGATATCTAGAAGTACTCCCCTCTGCAACCCCTTGCTTCAGTACAACTTCAAAAGTGCCTCGTAAGGAGACACAATACTCAGTGACTCTGTCACTCCGAAAAATAAAAAATTAAATTGACGGTCAATATGACACAAAATCATAAAGGAGGGTATCCACTACCAGACAGTGAAAAGACTGAACGATAATGATATCGTGCAGTCGTTCACTACACTGCAGGGTGCCCACACTGAACGGTATGTCGTTCAGTGCAGGCACAATCAATCATCTGCAAACATGCTGAACCTGATGATACCGTCAGGTTGACCAGCACGTTTGCACGATGATAGATGTCTAAAAGACCAAATTTTCACAAGATTTTTAAACAATGTTCAAACGATTATCGAACGATATCGTTATCGTTCAATTAGCTCATTTTAATCGTCTAGTGGATAGGCACCTTAACTCATACTCAATACCGCTGAGCGTGAGGGAGGGAACGCAATGTCCCCCAGCCTGACTCAGAGAAAAGGATTTAACAGTAAGTACTCAAACATCCAATTTTCTCTTTCGTCTGGGCTGGGGAACACTAGACCACGGGATGTTCAAAAGCCACCCCATGGGAGGGAACGCTCAGATTGCTGGACATGAGAACTGTACGCCCAATATGGGCGTCCCCGGAGGCAAAAACATGAAACCTGTAGAACTGCACAAACGTGTGGACAGAGGTCCAGGTAGCTGCGCTACAAACCTGTTCAGCCGAGGCCCCGTGACACGCCACCCAGGAGGCCACCACGGCCCTAGCTGGTGCCGGGTGCTCGCCTCTGAGTAAGACCATGAAATCACTGAGCGGAGCCATTTTGCAATGGTCTGCTTTGTGGCTGAACAGCCCCGTTTGTTGGCGTCGTAAAGAACCAATAGAGAGTCCGTCTTACGTAAGATCGAAGTTCTGTCTAAATAAATGCGTAGGGCCCGGACAACATCCAACAGTGATAGATCGTCCTGGTCCCCTGAGGACTCTGAAGGTGAGAAAACAGGAAAAATAATCTCCTGGTTTAAGTGGAAAGATGAAACCACTTTTCGTTGAAAAGAAGGAACCATCCTGAGCACAGCCCTATTGTCATGGAAAACAAGAAAAGGTGGTTTGCAGGACAAGGCCCCCAACTCAGAGACCCGCCGAGCCGAGGCAATGGCCATAAGAAAAACCACTTTCCACGTTATGAACCGAAGGTCCACGGATTCCAAAGGTTCAAACGGAGCCTGCTTAAGAGAAAATCCCATGGCGCTACTGGTGGTTGAACCGGAGGCTGTATTCGCAAGACCCCCTGTAAAAAAGTCTGCACCTCTGGTAGGAGAGCCAGACGCTGCAGAAAGTAAATGGAGAGAGACTAAATCTGTACCTTGAAAGATTGAAGTCGTAAGCCGACCTCCAGACCCAGTGGCGTAACTACTGCCCCCGCAGCCCCCGCGGTGGCTTGGAGGCGCTGGGTAGCTTGGGGGCGACGGGGGCAGTAGTAGTAACTACGGAGGGTGCAGGGGGTGCGGTCGCACCCCCTGCACCCTTCATCTGCCGGGCACCCGATGAGTGTGTTACCAGCGGGCGCCCGGCTCCTATTCAAACCCCCGGCGGCAGCCGGAGGACGGAGCTCACTCCGTTTTCCGGGTCCCGCAGGGCACCATGGGAGTGACGTAATGACGTCACTCCCATAGTGCCGAGGAGCGGACGCCGGGGTATGGACGGCAGCAGCACTGGAGCGGGGATAAGGGTAAGTGTATGTGTTTTTTTCTTTTGTGTGTGTGCTTGTTTGTGTGAGCGCGGAGGGGGGGGAGCAACTACAGGGGGCTAACTACAGGCGGCTAACTACAGGCGGCTAACTACAGGGGGCTAACTACAGGGGGCTAACTACAGGGGGCTAACTACTAGAAGGGGCATTACAGGGGGCTAACTACAGGGGGCTAACTACAGGGGGCTAACTACAGGCGGCTAACTACAGGCGGCTAACTACTAGAAGGGGCACTACAGGGGGCTAACTACTAGAAAGGGCACTACAGGGGGGTAACTACTAGAAAGGGCACTACAGGGGGCCCTGCATAATGAGCACTACTACAGGGGGCACTACTTTAATGGGCACTACTACAGGGGGCCCTGCATAAGGGGCACTACTACAGGGGGCCCTGCATAAGGGGCACTACTACAGGGGGCATTGCATAAGGGGCACTACTACAGGGGACATTGCATAATGGGCACTACTACAGGGGACATTGCATAAGGGGCACTACTACAGGGGGCATTGCATAATGGGCACTACTACAGGGGACATTGCATAAGGGGCACTACTACAGGGGACATTGCATAATGGGCACTACTACAGGGGACATTGCATAAGGGGCACTACTACAGGGGGCATTGCATAATGGGCACTACTACAGGGGACATTGCATAATGGCCTCTGCTACAGGGGGCATTGCAAAAGGGGCACTACTACAGGGGGCATTGCATAAGGGGCACTACTACAGGGGGCATTGCATAAGGGGCACTAGTATAGGGGGCATTGCATTTTGGGGCACAACTACAGGGGGCACTGTATAAGGGGCACTAATTTGATACACAGTTTACAAGTTATAAACTATGTTCCCAATAATCTGGTTCTACACGTACATAAAAACTGTGCAACCTGTTTTGAGCTGAGGTGGTGGACTGGCAGGAGCAGAAAGGAGGGTTGGTGAAGTAGATCGGTCAGGGTGGGATGTAATGAGCATTACTGTTTGGCATAATGTGTATTTGGCATTACTGTGTGCACAATGTGCTATTAGGGGCATTACTATGTGGCATAATGTGTAAGGGGCATTACTAAGTGGCATAATGTGTTGTATGTGGCATTACAGTGTGGCATAATGTGAAATAGGGGCATTACAGCATGGCGTAAATTTGTTATAAGCGCTTTACTGTATGTCATTATGTGTTATATGTGGCATTATTGTGTGGGATGTGTAAGGGGCATTGCTGTGTGGCATAATGTGTTGTAAGGGTCATTCCGGTGTGGCACACTGTGTTATAAGTGGCATTACTTAGTGTGTCATAATGTGTAAGGCACGTTGCTGTATCATGAAACCACACACCTTAAACGTAGTCTTTGGGTGTGTTTGATCTTTGGGCGGGGGGGTGGCGGTGGGGTGCGCCCTGCAGAAATGCTAAAAACCTTGGCAGGCGGAACTAGGCAGTATGTACTCCCCGCTGCTGACACCACACAATATAGGTTTTCCAAACCCTGGGTAGTTCTGCGCGGAAACCTGCTTCCGTGCCCAGAGCATGGTCCTGATGACTGAAGGGGAAAAACCCCTGGTCTCAAAGAGCCTAGTCTCAACAACCAGGCCATTAAAGCCAACTGAGGTAGGCCCTCGTGACAGAATGGCCCCTGTAGCAGAAGATATGGACGCAGAGGCAGACTCCAACTCGGCCCTGGGGCAAGCCTGAGAATCGTGGCGAACCACGACTGGCACGGCCAGTTTAGAGCCACTAGGATGACTGAAACCTGCTGCTCCCTGACTCGACGGAGTACTCTTGGTAACATGGGAATTGGAGGAAAAATGTAGGCCAGACGGAAGTTCAAGGGAACTGTCATGGCATCAACTGCAAATCCCAAAGGATCTCTGGACCTTGCACAAAATCGAGGGACTTTGCAATTGTGGCGAGACGCCATCAGGTCCACCTCCGGCAGCCCCCATCTCTGGATCAGCTGCTGGAAAACCTCTGGGTGGAGAGACCACTCCCCTGGCAGGAACGTAGTCCTGCTGAGGTAGTCTGCCTCCCAATTCTCCACCCCCGATATGAAGACTGCCGAAATTGCCAGGAGAAACGTCTCCGCCCAAGAGAGAATGAGACTTGCCTCTGCCATGGCAAGTGCACTTTTGGTTCCGCCCTATTGGTGATAAATGGCCCGGAGCTCCAGCATATTTATTGGGAAACCTATCTCTGATGACTACCAGGTCCCCTGGAGACAGAGGTTCTCCGTCACCGCTCCCCAACCTCTGAGACTTGCGTCTGTGGTGACAATAATCCAGTTGGGAGTCACCAGGGATCGACCCTGGAGAAGGTGATCGGTAATCAGCCACCGGCGAAGTGACTGACGAGTGCTGTCTTACAGAACCAGCAACTGAGAATAAAGGTCGCCTGAGCAGCCCGTCCAAATCCGGAGAATCTCCCACTGGAGAATCCGTGAATGGAAGCGGCCGTACTGGATGAAGATAGAGACCATCGTGCCTAGTAATCTCATGCCCAGCCACACGGATGGCCGAGAAGCCGACAGCACTTTCCTGACTAAGCCCTGAAGGGCCCGGGCTTTGGGCTCGGGCAAGAAAACCCTTTCCAGTGCTGTATCGAAGATCACCCCCAAAAACGTCAGGCGTTGGCACGGCCTGAGGTGGCTCTTCTCGAAATTCAGTAATCACCCATGATGCTGTAACACCTGCACCGTGTGATCCAGGTGGAGCTGAAGTTGGGCAGCGGAATCCGCCTTTACTATCAAATCGTCCAAATAGGGAATCACCGTTATTCCCTTGTAATGCAGTAAGCTTGCCATTGCTGCCATGATCTTTGTGAAGACCCATGGAGCTTTAGCCAAGACGAACAGCAGAGCCTGGAACTGGTAAAGGGCTCTTCCAACCGCAAACCTGAGTAGAGACTGATGCCCCACCCAAATCGGTATGTGGAGATATGCATCTCTGATGTCGATAGGCGCCAGAAACTAGTTTGCCGACCCTGGATCACTGATCGGAGCGACTCCATGTGAAACCGATCCACCCACAGGCTGGCATTCAAGGCTCGTAGATTGAAAATCGGCCGATAAGTGCCTTTGGGTTTCTGGACTAGGAACAAGTTGGAGTAAAACCCCTGTTCCTGTTGAGACTGTGGAACAGGAACTATAACCCCTTCTGAACAGAGGGAACTATCAGCCTGGTTTAAGGCCCGTCTCTTCTCCGGCTCCCTGGATAATGCTGTAGCGAAGAAACGTTGTGGCGGCTGCCCCCTTAGGTTGATCACATAACCTCGGGAGACAATGGCCCTTACCCAGGCATCTACTCCCGAAGCTACCCACCTGTCTCGGAACAGAAGGAGACGGCGCCCTACCTTCCCTGGGACCGGATGGACTAAGATCCTGTCAGGTACTCGGCTTCTCAGATGCCCTAGCATCCGGGTGCCTGAATGTGCAGGAGAATCTATCCCGGTGGTCAGAACCCCTACTGGGAAAAGAGCGTCCTCGGGCCCCCTGACCTCTAATCGTTCCCCCTCCTCGGAAGGAAGAACGGAAGCCTTGGAAAGGTGGACCTTTAGCTTCTGGGGCACCACAGGCAGAAAAGTGCTCTTTCCATCTGTCGCCTGGGATATAATAGTATCAAGCTCAGAGCCGAACAGGATGCCTCCACAAAAAGGCAGAGACTCTAAAGCGCGTTTAGATTCGGTGTCTGCCTCCCAGGCACGAAGCCAGAGTGCACTGCGTGCCGCGACTGCCGTGGCTGAGACTCTAGAGGAAATCTACGCTCCATCTTGTTCGGGCCTCACACACATAGGACCTCATTCAGAGTTGGTCGTAAGCGGACGCTCGGTCGTACGCATCCGATGTTTCCAAACCACGCATGCGCACGGTTAGTTGTGCGCATGTGCGTACGAGGCTTTGCGATCCAAAATGTTGTAGATCGTACGGCGTACGAGCAGGAAGTGGCTTCCGAGAGTTGATTGACATGAAAGCCCGTTTGTGGGTGTTGAGGGGGGTGGTGGTCTGAAAACGCAGGCATGCCTCAGCGTTTTGAGGGCGTTTTAGGGGCGTACATAATTTACCTGCTACGACCGACATAGAAGGCCGGAAGTAGTAAAACGTCACTCTGCGAGCAGGTTCGAGGCGTGGCTGATTGTACAGCTTGAGGTTGGGTACATGCTCTCGCAAGCCCCAGAGTACAATAGATACTATCGAATGTTATTGATGTTAGGATTGATATTTCTATTTTGAGCCACACAATGCAAGCAGCTAATAATCGTTTGTTGAAGCTAATAACACTGCTAATTGGCTTGTGATTGATTCAGCTGCGTTAGCATTAGCGAATAATAAGAATAAATAAATTTCATGGTGGTGGCTTATTCTATGCATTTTTTTGTTAATGTTAACATGCATTTAACAACAACACAACATTATTATTCCAAAATCCGGCTTTAAAATCTTTTTTATTTACAAACGCACTACCAGTAAAACATCAGCATGAACTAAATGATATTTGAACAATAGAACACAAGTGGCCACAACCATCAGAAGAAAATTAACATACAGTGACTGACAACGACTGACTCGATCGCCAGCTGCTATAACTCGCTAGCTAGAGGAGGTGCATTGTTCACATATGGGCGTCACTTTGGTTGCGACCGACCGTCCGTGCGATTGCTTCCTTTTTCAGTTTCTTGGTCATTAGGCATACGACCGAACGGCCGTTTACGACCGTCTATGAATGAGGGCCTTAGTCTGCAGCCGCACGTATCTGTTCCGCCAGTACCAGTAAGTCTTCTCTGGATGAGTCACCAGCAAGGCCTGCCACTAATTTGTCAGCCCACTTCTCCATGGCTCGAGAGACCCATGCAGATGCCAATAATGGGTGAATAACCAGTCCGGCACCCATAAAAATACTCCTAAGGCATCCCTCCAATTTTAAGTCCAGCAGATCCTTAAAGGAGGCCGCCCCTTGGACCGGCAGAGCCGTATGCTTTGCTAAACGAGCCACAGCAGCATCCACTCTTGGAGGCAGCTCCCACATAACGACCTGCTCCTGTGGAAAGGGATAAAGGGCTGCAAACTTACGAGGAGCAGCATACTTTTTATCTGGGGTTTTCCAGGCTTCCTCTACCAGGTCTGAAAGACCCTGAGAAACAAACGACCCTCTTACGCATCTGTTTAAACGGCCCTTCCGCCCTAGCTGAGGCGTCAAGGTCCAGACAGTCCAAAGACTGTCGTACTGCCATAATAAGGTCCTCTACGCCCCTGACTTGACGCAGAGTCTGGACCTTCCTTGTCGGGCAGAACCTCCTCTTGGAGTTCCCCCTCTTCCTCTTCTTCCACCCCCTCGGGATCTGACTCCAACAAGACACTGGATGGAGGAGGACGCTTATGCGTAGTGCGTAGTTTAGACTCCTCAAAGAAGCGTTCCATAAATGCAGATACTTTCTCGACCCCTACCGCCGAGCGCTCCATGGTACGGACCCAAGGAGGATTAGGACTCTGGTAACCACCCCCTAAAACAGCAGGCGGTGAACGGCTCATAGCCTGAGCCCATGCAGGCTCCTCCGTAAGCGGAGTGGCTCCCCCAGCTGGCTGTGTACACGTGGGCCCCAGCTGACAGTCCATAGACAAAGCCCCTGCATCCAGTAGTCCACATGGCAATTTAGCCTGACACTGGGCACATGTAAAAAAATACAGCCATAGTGGGGTTCTGGCCCTTTGTGGACTTTTTGTCCATCATTAGAGCACCCCCCTTCCTGCGCTGCCCTGCCGCAGCAGTCAGCCCGGAAAAAAAAAGAAAATACAAAAAATATAACAATTGGCAATGAATATGCAAGCAGTCACAAGAACAGATTACAGTAATACTGAAAACGACTTAGCTGTATGCTGCAGAGGGAAAGGAGCTTGCTCTGTCCTCCCTCCATGCTGTTCAGGCTTGTGTCCTTTAAAAAGCTGTGATCAGACTTCTTGGGAGCCTACATTTTGCCACCGGAGAGCAGGGGGAACCAGCAGCCATGGCTCCTCCCCCCGTCATACCGACGCGAGCCTCACTGCTCCTTCCTTCAAGTGTTACTCCCTTCAGTGGGGAAAGCACTTGGACCGACCCGCATTTAACTACAGCACCTGGTATTCCCAGGTGGTCTCCCATCCAAGTATTAACCAGGCCCAACACTGCATAGTTTCCACGAACAGCATGTCCAGTGTGGTGTTGCTTTAGGTCTCACCTACGGTCGGTCTGTAGTCGGCGCTCTCCCCACAGGAGCCGACAAGAAACCCAGTAAGATGGCGCCCGCCATCCAGGACCACGCTGACTGCCTGCACCTCTACCAGCTAACAGCAGTGCGCTATCCCCAGGCCCAGACGGTCTCTTCAGAGACCGGAGTGTGTGGAATTGGGGAAGCGCTCAGCGCCATCCCCCCCCTTAGATGCGGCTCTCACCACAGCTTTACACTCCAGCTGTGTGCTGCTATAAGCAGCGCACAGTACCTATAGTAAAAAATAAACATAACATTACAAATAAAGGTAAATCCCTAAGCTAAACCAGGGCTGCAGAGCAGCCCTGAAAAAACGTGCCTCTCTCCACAGGCACTAAACTTACACTGAAGTCAGGGGTTGCAGTGTATAGGTTTCAGTGTTATTGCCATATCCATGCCTTCCCACCTACAACCCATGGTCCAGTGTCCTATACACATATACATACACACAAACAGTGTATTTGTTATATATTAGACATATAATTCCAAATCTGCAAGTGCTGTACATGTTTAACTTCTTGTCTTTCTTTACCTTGATCCCTGATGTCTCCAAAAGTTCTGGAGCCCTCTGAGGTAGAGCCGAAGATGGGAAGACCCCATGCTGAGCTTTCAAATGTGTCTGGGCATCTGACCTGCTAAGGTGAGGCTCTTCTCTACCTGGAGATGGGTATCGTGGAGGTGAGGCAAGGCCACCTCTGAAAGAGACATATCGTACACTTGTGACCTCTCTATTAGGGGACAGATGTCTGACTGGTGGTGAAGAACCACGCTCTGGTGACATATAGGTTCGAGGTGAAAGACTGCAGTGTGGAGATAAGTGTTGAGGGGAAACACATCGCAGTGGGGATACTTCCCTAGCTGATGGCAAACGTTGGCACGGTGACATTCCCCTGCGGGGTGAGGTACAGCCTGTTGTAGAGAAATATTTTGGTGAAGTTTCTCTTTTCTGAAGGAGATGTCTTCGGGAAGGACCTGCCCGACTACAACCCATGTCTTTGCCAGGAGACCATCGCCTTCGTGGTAACATCTCCTGGGAGATGGACGGTTCAGCTACCAGAAGCGCCTGGGGATCTTTTTCAGGAGGCTCTGTAGTTTGCAACTGTTGAGGAGAAAATTGGCATACAGGAGGAATATCTTCACTTTCTAGGTTTTGTCTTGGCTCATTAGGCAAGTAAGGGGTGACTGCACTTGGTGATGGATCTGAGGTTTTCTCTTCCAGACTTTCATCTTCATCTTCATCCTCCTCCTCCTCTTCTTCATCAGAATCATCCTCATCATCTGTATCTTCCAAGTCAGAGAACTGATGCTCCTCCACCACATCACACTCTGGCCATCGCTCCTCACTTGTCCCTGAAACATGATGAAGCAGGTGTTTAGTAATATAGTAATAATTACAATAACCCTGTGGTATTTTGGAATATAATTTTGCATTCACATTCATAATCCCCTGCCATTGTGCCCACTAACAGAAAAGTTATGTCATGTAGAAATTCGAGTTCTACAAAAGAGAGAATTCACAGAAATAATAATACAGTATTTGATTGAGGGAATGCTAGTATTGCAGAGTAATGAATGGAAACTAAGTGTGGTTGCTTTTGCTATAAATTAGTTGAATTAATTTCTGATGCAAAAAATTATACTTTGGAAAAGAAGCTGTCAGAGACCACTATTTTTCTTCAATTAGAAATGAAAAGAAGATACAGAGAATAATGGAAAAGGTTATTAATTTCGTCACCCACAGCAGTCTGAGTTACAGCAGGCATTCCTAATCTAAAGGATAGAGCTTGACATCGCAAGGAATGAAGAAAAAAAAAAAAGATGGTTTTACCTAAAAAAAATTAAACAACATGGCGGCTTTGAATCCTTCAACAAAAATTTAAGAAATGCAGGTTTTTGAGATGTATATTTTAACAAAAAAAATCATTGAAATACAAAACTCACAATACACTGGTTGCATAAGTGTATGTAGTTGTGCTATATTGCTTTTAATCTCTTTATTTATCATAGTAAACAAAACAAAAAAATCAACAGTACCATAGCCAAAAACATTTTTTCTAATAAATAACACGTACTGTACATCAATATTATTACTCAGCTATTAGTTTAAAATTTTAAATCTATATTCTCAAAACTGACATACCTGAAAATAAAACAAAAAAAAACTGTTAAAAAAAATGAAATAGAAATAATAATTGAGGAGAAAGGCAATTAACAATATACTACCCACTCTGTGAAGTTGTGCTATATTGCTAATCACATTATAAGTCATGTTCAAAGGTAATCAGCATACACCTGTCCGAAATTAAAGTTACTGTGATTAATCCCAAATATAGATCAGCTGTTCCTGTAGGGCTTCCTTACAGTTTTCTTGTTCACATCCTTCTGGGATAGTCATGACCCGCAAGGAACTTTTATATCATCTACAGGATCTCCAATCAGGAAACAGGTATAAAAGAATTTCAGGGACATTACGTGTGCAATGGAACAATGTGAAGGCTATCACCAATAAGTGAAGAAAACATGGCCTTCAATATTGATGACAGAACAAGTAACTAGGGGGACTACCTAGAGGCCTATGGCATAATTAAAGGAGATGCAGGAATGTCTGGCAGGAACTGATCACTTCTTGCGTGTAGCAACAAACCCTGTATTCAGAATATCTGCAGTATGGGTTAGTGTTACAAGATGGAAGACATACAAGGTTGTATTTTTTACAAAATACATTCAATAACCTCATGTGGAAAACTATATTATAGTCTGATGAAACCAAAGTGAACATTTTAAGACGTGTTTGGTGCAAAGATAACACAGCTCAGCAACCAAAGAACACCAGGGGCCTGATTATGAAGTGGACGTTATTGCAGCCGCAATTATGACTTTTTGCAGAATTGCAGTGGAAGGAATATGCAAATTCAGGTTACACCCTACCCCTTGTGTACTACTAGTATGTGACAGACTGTGCAAGCCCTGGGACTCCCTCTTTTAATGATCGTGCACGGTGCAACTCCACCAGGAGGCTCTGACCACTCCACCATCTGCACACTATCGACCCTTGCACCAGCCTATGGCAGGTGCAGTGTCTCCTTCTGAAATTCGTATGAACATGGCCTATGTGGCTGCGGCTCTGCGACTAAGAATGCAGTCATGCCCCTGACACTCCCACAACTAGACACAGAGATTGTAAGTTATTGTGCTCACCTCGGCCTGCGAACTTTTCAGCTCGAGGCTACTGCATTTGCGAGTTTAGGCGAGTTTAGGACTATATAAACTGACCCTTTAATGCGAGTAGCATTAAAAGGTGCAAGTTTTAGAGAAGCCATCACAGATCAGTGAGATCCGTGATGGCTTCTGTGTGTGTTTAAAAAAAAAAAAAAAACGTGCACCCCCTCCCCAAAAGCATAACCAGCCCCGGGCTTTATAAAGCCTGTTCTGGTTCTAAAAATACAGGGGCCAAATTGTATCATTGATGTAACCACAAGATTAACCTCTATTAATCTTGCGGCTACGATGTAGCGGTTCCCACCATAGACTTCAATGGGGATTTCACACCATAGAAGTCTATGGGAGACACAGGCTGGCCGCATTCAGCTAATCAGGGAGCTGCTCCGACGGAGATGCTCCCTGATTGGCTGGCGGCCTCTTCAATGACGGGGCACATGTGTGCCCTGGTCATTTACGCGGAGCAAAGGTATGTGTACACACATACCTTTGCTCAGTCCGCATGGATCGTTTTTTTGCGTTTTTATTTTAACCCCTGGATTGCCTACTTGGACAAGTGGACGTTATCGACGCATAGGAGAGGTGAGTATGGATTTTTTTTTTCAGGTACCCCTATGGATTACTTCAGATACTAGGTGAGTATGTGTGAGTGTGAGTGTGCATGTATGTTTAATTAAAATTTTACTTTCACTGAGTATGTTTGTTTATTTACGTATTTCTTTAGTTGTGGAACTACAGGTGCCAGCGGGCCCATAATGCCCCGCATGCTGGTATTTGTGGTTCTCCAAATACCAGCATGCAGGGGAGGCTTGCTGGTACTTGTGGTTCTACAACTAAAGACAATATGGAAACTTCATTTTTACACTTTACACTAACACGATCAACCCGGCACCCATCAGTCTAGGCCTCGGGTGCCCTGGAGAGGGGTACCCCTTTATTGGTACCTGGCCTGGACTGACTAGCGGTCAGGGATAATGCTTTGGCCGGGGAAACCGGTGAAAGGTTTTCCCTGGCTGTGGCATTATCCCCCCGCTAGAAAGAGTTCGGTGCTGGTTCTGGAATTTTCAGGGGACCCCTACTCGTTTTGTCCCCTGATTTTCCAGAACCAGGACCAGCTCAACAAAGCCCTGTGCTGGTTCTTAATATACAGGGGCCCCCTACGCATTTTGGCCCCTGTATTTTTAGAACCAGAACAGGCTTTATAAAGCCCGGGGCTGGTTATGTTTTTGGGTTGGGGGTGCACGTCATTTTTTTTTATTTAAAAACATTTTACATAAGTACACACAGAAACATGTACATATCTCATGTATATGTGCATGTTTCTGTGTTAATCTGACCTGCTCAGGATGTACTCGCTAGCCTGAAGCAGGTCTATTATTTGGGGACTTTTGGTAATTTTTTTTGGCGAGTCTGAAACAGACACTCTATAACATAGGGCGAGTTGATTGTTTTCAATGTGAAAACATCTGGATGCGAGTTTGAGAATGGGGAGTTTTAGTAACTCTGAAAAATGCGAGTTTTAGTGAACAGACACCCTATTACATTGGAGAGTTGTGAAAAATTGCGAGTTTAGCACCAAACTCGCAATTTACCAAAACAGACACCCTATTACAATTGCCCCATGTTTCAATACAAGGGGTGCAAGTACATTTACTATTTTTGCATCCAGGGTAAATACTTTTGCATGTAGCCTACAAATGCTGGACAGATTTATTTTTACACTGCAATACAGATGTGAGCTAGGAAACGCTCCTCCCAAATATAAACCTCTCTGCAAATTTTGCCGATGTTCACATAGTTTAGCGATTTTTTGCAACAACGCATGCGTGAAAATTCTTTAAAACCCCTGTGGCACATGTGTTACACGATGTGATGACTGGGAGGTGGCTAGAAATGCATGCAGAAATGGTCCATGCAGTGGCAGTGGGCATTATATGGGAGGGTCAATAAAAGCGGCTGTGTACACAAATGCACAGCTGCAGGCATAGGAGGTCATAGTCAGACAAAGAAACTGCACCCTGCTATAGGGCATGTGTAAATTTCGATGGTGCGACCGATAGTAGGGTCTAAGGACGTACCAATCTCTATAACTACGTATACAGACACTAAAAGTGGGTGCCTCAGTCCTTGCATAAGGAAGAAGTTTGTAGTGGTATTTGGATAAATTGTAGATGTGTGACCACCAATAGACAGTGCTGTGTGCGCTTCTGCGTCTGACCTTTAAATCTTCCCCACCTGCAGTGCAACATGGTCTAACCAAGGTGCAAAGTTTTTTTTTTCTTTGCCCCAAACAGAATCAGGCCCAGTGTGTATTTGCCCCCAAACCATAACAGAGCCACCACAATAAGACCACCTCACAAACCAGTCTGTCCTTATTAAGACAAATAGCCTAATAAAGATTTGCTTGTGTATGCAATATAAACAACGGATGTCCAGATTTTGTACAGTACCTTCCTCTGCATCCAGCTCTGCCAGTGTTGGTGGCACTAATCCTAGCTCCTGGCACTTTTTGCTGTGTGCTTTGGATTTCATGTGTTTAGTTAGATTCCCTGAAAAAAAAAAATCCAACGATATAAACAAAATCTACTACTGAAGCTGTGCTTTCCTGTAGGCACATCTTGGCCTATAGAATTGGATGAAGGTAAATTTACTATGCGTCGGTTTTGCTATCAATTGCAATAAGATGGACATTGACTTCGGTTTAGTGTCTAAAGTAATAGTATTACACATGCAGTTTTCGGGTACTCCTGCCATAATGTCAATCAGCCCTAGATTGGTCAGACTAGGGCTAAAGTCCCTAGGGAAGTGGGAACCCCCCCCCCCCAAAAAAAGTGCTGATTATTGAAAAATAGGGGTGACCCTATGCTGTTTTTCTCCCTATTTTTCAATATCAGCCTAGGCTAAGAAGCATGGACAGGTTATCATTTTGGTGGGAATCCTCACATTATTTTGTTTTTTAAATTTTTCGCATTGTTTCATTATTTAACATTTTATAACATAAAAGCCTGCATAGATCCTATTTATCTGTGCAGTGCTTGTGCAAAATCACCTCTCAGTAACTAGTCTATATGGACGAGATTGAAAAACCAACGCTTAGTAAATAATGTTTTTTTTATTACCTCTTACGTAAAAAATATTCATGTACATCCATTGCCCAATTGTGATCTATATGCTCTTTGATAAAGCTTCTAGCAGGGGAGCGAAACCAATCAGAGGACTTGTACTACCACTGGATCTTCCATTTGAAATGTGACCTTTGATTGTTACCATCATTCGCTTCCATTGTGGAATATATGCATGGACTAATTGGAGGTCCGGGATTTAAGGGAACGAATCACCAGTACATCATCAATTGGGGCCGTCACATGCTGACTTGACTTCTGCCCGTTATCAGCATGAGATAGTGCACTCTGTGACAGGTCTGGAGGCCTGTGTACATAAGAGCGGAGTCTGGTGTCCATTTCCGGTTGGATGTGGTGAGATTCCTATGCTGATGCTAAATTTGCACTGATATATACAGAATTGTACTTTTTAAAGCAGACTATCGATGGTTCAGGTCTGGACTCTAAGGATTTCTTATTATAGATCCCAGGGGGCTGCTGCTAATATTCATGCTGCTATTACTAGATTATTCATGTGGGTGTATTGTTGTATTTTTATTGTTATTTTATTGTTACTTTTATTCAGAATACATATATAAACACTACATGACATTAAAAATGGTGTCTTGATCTTTGTGTGGGTTCTACCATATATCCCTATTACACTTTTATATCTTTCAGATATATATTATCAATTAGCGCAAAACACATCTCTGTTTCTAGTATCTAGTGATTATTTTTTGGCCACAGTATGTGAGCTCACACAAGCTCATAATTGTTTTGCTTCTTTTTTAAATGTAGTGATATATACTTTTAATTTTTTATTAGCGCCTGCTTAGTGTTTTTTTTCTTTCCAATTGTGATCTATAGTCTGTTTTGCCATCAGTAAATCAGCAGATCGCAAAACCGCCCAAAGAAACAAAACCGACGCTTAGTTAATATACTCCATTGTCTCAATGCTTCATAGCGGAGTGTTAATGAGCAAAATGGGAGGTGAATTCCACAGCAACTATAGCTAAGAAAGTGTGATAATGTAAGGAAAAAAGTCACCTTTGGTTTTGAAGGCAAAACTGCAGTGTTTGCACACATACGGCCGGTGATCTGTGTGTGTACGAATATGTTTCTTCAGCATACTTGGCTTCTTGCAACGAATTCCACACTCCTCACATACATACTTTCCCCGGCCACGGCCTCGCACATAAACATATTCCTCATTGGATTTGTACCTATAGAATTAAAGAACAAGCTTAAAACGTAACCAAGTATTAATTCCACCACTGAGTCACCACTGGTCTGACATTGGATGTACTTAGAAACATTAAGGAAGGAAAGGTATAGGCTGGGTGACAGTAGATCAGACAATTAGGTATGGTCCGGTATAGGATAGGGAACCGTGGAAGAAATAATACGGCATGGAAATGTGTAATATGGGGTACAGTGGAAGAGAGAATAAGCATAGAAAGGAGTAGGATTGGGGGAGGGATAGATAGATAGATAGAGATATAGAATGGGGGTCAGGGGGAGAGAGATTAAGAATTGGACAGGTCAATAGGAAGGGGCAAATAGGAATAGAGAATAAGTATTAGACAGGTAAATGAGGAAGTAGTCATAACACTCAATATGCCAACGGCATAATATGTATAAATATATAATATGTATAAATATAACAACACATATGTATTTCGGTGAAGGATAGGTGGGCAGTGAGACAGAGAATAAGAATGGGGCAAGGTGGAGGAGAGGCAAGGTGGGGCAAGGTGGAGGAGAGGCAAGGTGGGGCAAGGTGGAGAAGCTGCATGGTGGAGGAAAGAATAAGGATGGGAAAGGTTAAGTATGGGAGGCAGTGCAAGATGGAAACTACAGCATGAAAAAAGTGTGGGATGGGGATCAGTGGTAAAAATAATAAGGCAGGGACAGGTATAGAATGGGGTTTAGTGGAAGAGAAGTATTGAGAAGATTAAGGATGGGGAACAATGAGAAAGTATGAGGATGGGGCAAGTGGAAGAGAGAATAAGCATGGGAGTGGGGAAGGATGGGGGAAAATAATACATGGAAAGGTGAAAGATGAGGCACAGTGGGAGAGATAATAAGGCATAAGAAGATGAATGATGGGGTACAGTGGGAAAGGGAATAAGGTAAAGACGTGTAAGTTTGGGATCAGTAGGACAGAGAAAAGCAGTAGTGGTACAAAACAGATCTTGGAAAATAAATGCTGGATTCAGGGAAACAATAAGGCAATACAGAAAATGGATATTATTTTTTTTCCTTTAATGGCCAGATTCAGAGACAGACGGTAATGCAATCTTAACTGCATTCTCTCACGGATCTCTGTTGTAAAATATGCTAATGCCTTCCAAAGTACAGCCGAACAGACGCGTTGCAACACTGTAAACATTGGTACCATCGACGCATATCGGGCAGCCATATTGCAGTTGCGGCAAGTCTGACCAGCCGTAAACGATGCAGCTCCCCTGACACGCAGAGAGCTCTCATGCTGCACAGGTCACAATGACTAATTTATGCACGCCGACAAAATGCCGTTTAAACGTTCAGATACGCCTGCAATCTTCTAACCCCCCCTTACCACCCCCAAATGGTGACTACCTATGACTCATTTCGCAAATGGTTCCTCTGAACGAACATAATCGCACTGCAATCGCTGCACTGCGCATTGCTGTGTTCGTGCATGCGCAATAGCAGACAGTCGCTCGTTCAGCTAAAATATCAGCATTGTGTCCATCTCTGAATCAGGTCCTAAGTTGTTTCACAAAGGCTTTGGTAGTGGCTTGCAGAAGCCTTCAAAACTATAGAAACATCTCCCTGGGAATACATATATGAAAAGTGTAACACCGATATTAATGCATTGAGTTGCAAGCTTAAATGTTTTCAAAATATGAACCAATACCTTAAATTTTCATTTTGCTACAAATACACACATTTGCAACAGTAATGGCAAGAACGGTGTTATTTTGTATCCATATAAGGCATTTTTTTATATCACCATGCAGCGGGTTCCCCCTAAAACACAGATTTAATTAAGCATTTATTTTCTTCAGCTCTAAAAACTTCAAATGTCTGTGTAATTATTGCCCACAACCAAGCATCTACACTCATCAGCCATAACATTAAGAGCATCTGCCTAATATTGTATAGGACCCCCCTCGTGCCACCAAAATAGCTCTGACCACTAAGGCATGGACTCCACAAGACCTCTGAAGGCGTCCTGTAGTATCTGGCACCAAGACGTAAGCACCAGATCCTTTAAGTCCTGTAAGCTGCCAGGTGGGGCGTCCATGGCTCGGATTTGTTTTTCCAGCACATTCCACAGATGGTCGATCGGATTGAGATCTGGGGAATTTGGAAGCTAAGTCAACACCTTGAACTCTGTCATGTTCCTCAATCTATTCCAGAACAATTTTTGCAGTGTGGCAGGGTGCATTATTCTGCTGAAAGAGGCCACTGCCATCACAGAAAACAGTGACCATGAGGGAGTGTTCTTGGTCTGCAACAATGTTTAGGTAGGCGGTACATGTCAAAGTAACATGTACATGCATAACAGGACCCAAAGTTTCCCAGCAGAACATTGCCCAGAGCATCACACTGCCTTCACCAGCTTGCCTTGTTCTCAGAGTGCATCCTTGTGCCATCTCTTCCCCAAGTAAATGATGCACACGCACCCGGCCGTCCACAAAACGTAAAAGAAAACAGGATTCATCAGACCAGGCCCACCTTCTTTCTTTGCTCCATGGTTCAGTTTTGACACTCACGTGCCTATTGTAGTCAGTGATGGCGGTGGACAGGGATCAGCATGGGCACTCTGACTGGTCAGCAGCTACACAGCAAGCTGTGCAGCACTGTGTGTTCTGATACCTTTCTATTATAACCAGCATGAACTTTTTCAGTAATTTGTGCAAAAGTAGATATTCTGTGGGATCAGACCACACAGGCTAGCCGTCGCTCACCACGTGCATTAATGAGTCTTGGGAACCTATGATCCTATAGCCTGTTCACCTTCCTTGGAACACTTTGGTAGGTACTAACCACTGCATACTGGGAAAACCCCACAAGACCTGCCGGGTTGGAGATGCTTTGACCCAGTTGTCTTACATCACAATTTGGCCTTATGCTGGCCATACACTAGTGCGATTTCGGGCCGATTACACGATTTTAGACGCATCGTACAATGAATTGTGTGAAAATCGTGTAGTATTTAGGTAGGAATACGATCCAATACGCGCTCCCGCCGCTGTTCTATCGTATCTTATGATCAGACGTGCAGCCCATATTATCCATCGTGATCGTATGCAGATTGTGCCATGTTTTTGCGAATGCGAAGCATCGTGCGTCCGACCGGTTTCATTTAAATCTATTATGATCGCATGTTTTTGGTGAAGCACATGATCGATCGTATAACGACCACTCGTATAGGGGCGAGTGATCGTACGTCACATCGTATGTTCATCGTGTGTCTATAAAGCACCTAATCGTACGGCCGGGACTGCCAGGGAGTTCAAGGGGAAACGTATGATGAATCTCATCTTATGCTGGTCATACTAGTGTACCGCCAGCATTACATTTGCCCTGTTTCCCTGCTTCCAACACATCAACCTCAAGAACTGACTGTTCACTTGCTGTCTAATATATCCTACCTGTTGACAGGTGCTACTGTAACAAGATAATCAATGTTATTCACTTAATCTGTCAGTGGTTTCAATGTTATGGCTGACGGGTGTATGTTACCTTACAATAGGTCTGATGTGCTATCAAAGGAAAAGTGTATAAATGGTACTGTTCTTCTGTTAAAAATAGGGTTGGATAGTACTAATCTATAACTTATGTTTCTATGAGGCGCAATAAATTGGAATTTTCTCTATACCCAATGTCCTGCACACAAAAGAGCCCAATTAAGGAATAATAATTTCATAGATTGGTTTTATAATTATCTTAAATTGAGCCACATGGACAAGGTCACAGAGACTTAGATGGGACGAGTAATATAAAACTGCAGTCAATACATTACTCTTGAACACAGACATCAAAATTTATGTCAAAACCTTCACCACTAATCTGAACTCTGTATTGCCCCAGCTAGTTCAGCAATCAATTTAGATTTTAACTGGGGAGACAGGTACAAGACAACACCAAATGATTGATTAGCTAAATACACACTAATAATCTAACTAAATAAGCCATTTTTTTTTCTATGGATGCAGATAAAGAATTCGTTTGGATTAGTTGGCCTTGACTGCTTTCAACAATTTGACTCCAAGGGTAATTTTCTGAAAGATGTACAAACCTTACATATCACATCCCTTGAGCTACGGTAATGGCATCTCATCAAAACACTTCCGCATAACCCATGGCACAAGATAAAGGCCCACTTTAACTATGATCTTTATATTGATCTTCAGTTACTGGAGTAGAATTCTCTGTCGGTTCAGGCCATTACAACATATGTTTATTTGCTGACAACGTTCTCCTTGCTCTATCATCCCCACACACATTACTACCAAATCTATACTAAATTCTAAAACCATACCGAACAATCTCTTTTTATTAAACAAATTACTTGAGATTGTAGCTATCCCATTCCATGTATAATTACCTCTTCTCAAACTTCTGAAGTCCAACTATAAATTTGCCTGGTAAGACAATAAAATTAAGTGTCTGGGTTACTGTTTGACCTGAACTATGTAATATGTTCTTCCCTCTTGGATATTGTAAACACTGTTTTTCATCCTGTTTATATGTCTTGTATTTATTACTTGTGTCCATCTAAAATGAAAAGTTAAACTTTTAATTGTTTGGGAGTTTTTCTTCATGAGGTCAATTACTTCAAGTACTAGCAGCAATGAAAGCAGTTCTGTTTAGGTGACAAAAAAAAGTATATCTTAGTTGGGAATAGCAGTGATCAATATGAATTCATTAACAAGAGTCCACTAACGATTTCAAACACTGTCACGTAGGGTGAATGAGGCCACTTTTGTTTCCGTTTGCGTATTTTATCTTGAAGAATACAATTTCGACAGGTTTCACAAATTTAAGATGGCCTTGTGTACTGCTCGGCCTTCTACTTTTGCCAGGCAGTGGTATGTTGTCCTTTAGGGTAAACAGAGCTGTAAACTTCAGCGGGTAGTTATTACGTTCTTATGGCAAATCTGGGACATTGACACACATTGTTTGCCTCTCACCCCCATCTGCGACAACCCTAAATTTATTCCTGGGCAATCCCTGGCTCTGACTTAATAAAGGTTAATTGTATTGTAAAAGGTATTGCATAATAACGGCTCTTGTATTTCATAAAGTGACTTATAACATAGATTTGCATTTGCAGAGGTAAATCCGTTCATACATTTCCAGCTTAGACACTTCATTACTTCCTTAATAAAACCAGGTATCATTACATAAGTCCATTTGAATATCTCTGCAATTGCAGACTCTTAACAAAGAACATTATCTGTAATCTTTACATTATTTTGTTATCTTCAAAATAAACCCCCTTTTCGAAAATCTTAGGGAGCCAGATTTGGACAATCAACTGGAAGAGGAGTCCTGGTCTACTATAAGGGAAAGAGTCTCAAAATCTTTACTCATGTAAGGAGAATAAATGAAGGTTTAAATTAGATTATACTTGGTCATCACCAGGCTCTATAATATAATAGGCTCTGCCTCTCAGCAGTGCTAAAGGGGCTACAGTGGTATTGGTACCTTTCTCCACCAATTGTGGTCTTGCCCTATAACTTTCTGGGAAGGGATCTCAAATCGCTTAAGTAATGTGACCTCCATCAGTAAGAATATTTGGTCCTTTCTCCTGCAGCCAATAAATGGTCTGGATAGGCATGCAGATAAATTAGCAGTCCAGATTATTAACACAGCCATATGCCTCATAGTCACCCACTGAATACACTCAGATGCTCCCTCATCAATAAAATAAGACTGGGCAAAATGGAAAAAAATATAGCTTGCCTTAATAATAATTCCTATACACTCTCCCAAATGTGGTGCTTAGGAGGTAGGCTGTTAAAGTGCCTTTGATCACTTTACCAAGCATCCCCGTCCAAGGACAATTACACCTTCTGCTCTAGCACTATATACAGGAGTTCCCACTAGGTTTTATACAATATATTATCTTTTTAATATCTTATTTATAAAGTGAGGACATATTACGTATTGCTATATGTACATTGAGGGGATGACATGAGAGAAACCAATTCACTTACATGAAACAGAATGCAAAAAGGGCCCTGCCAAAATACGTTTACAATCCAAGAAGTGTAAAGAAAACATGATACATAATGTATCGGGATAACAATTGTATTTACGGTTGAGAAAACTGTGGGCGGCTCTTATTAGACAGCAGCATTATTATCTTCCAATAATAAAGCAGTAATGGGCGACTAGCGTATTATGGTTGAATTAATGAGATACCAGAAGGCAGAAACACAAAACATGAACAAGTCACTTTCGAAATATTAAAATAGTCATCTGCTGTGAAACCATAATTGTCAGTCACCATTTATCACAACTTAACGTCCTTCCTTTCCAGTACTAGAAGAGACTTTTGCGCTGCACAGGCACTACTGTTATCTGCCAGTTTGGAGTAAATGTGCAAGTTTTTCTTTAGTGCCATGCTTGTTGATGAATATACAGTGCCTAGCAAAAGTATTCACCCCCCTTGGCTTTTTACCTTTTTTGTTACATTACAACCTGTAATTTTTTTTTAATCTGAATTTTATGTGATGGATCTGCACAAAATAGTCAAATTTGGTAAAGTAAAATGAGATCAAATATTTATAAATAAGAATCTTTATAAATAAAATTCTGAAATTTGGCATGTGCATATGTAATCACCCCCTTTGCTATGAAGCCCCTCAAAAGTTCTGGTGCGACCAATTACCTTCAGAAGTCACATAATTAGTGAAATTAAGTCCACCTGTGTGAAATCTAAGTGTCACATGATCTGTCAGTATAAACACACCTTTTCTGAAAGGCCCCAGAGGCTGCAACACCACTAAGCAAGAGGCATCACACCATGAAGATCAAGGAGCTCTCCAAACAAGTCAGGGACAAAGTTGTTGAGAAATACAATTCTGGGTTGGGTTATAAAAAAATATCCAAATCTTTGATGATCCCCCGGAGCACCATCAAATCCATCATCATCAAATGGAAAGAACATGGTACCACAACAAACCTGCCAAGAGAGGGCTGCCCACCAAAACTAACAGACCGGGCAAGGAGGGCATTAATCAGAGAGGCAGCACAGAGACCAAAGGTAACCCTGAAGGAGCTGCAGAGTTGCACAGCAGAGACTGGTGTATCTGTGCATGTGACCACAATAAGCCGTACACTCCATAGAGCTGGGCTTTATGGAAGAGTGGCCAGGAAAAAGCCATTACTTAGTGATAAAAATAAGAAGACACAATTTGAGTTTGCCAAAAGGCATGTGGGCAACTCCCCAAATGTATGGAGGAAGGTGCTCTGGTCAGATTAGACTAAAACTGAACTTTTCGGCCCACCAAGGAAACGCTATGTCTGGCACAAACCCAACATATCCCATCACTCCAAGAACACCATCCCCACAGTGAAACATGGTGGTGGCAGCATCATGCTGCGGGGATGTTTTTCAGCAGCAGGGACTGGGAAACTGATTTGAGTCGAGGGAAAGATGGATGGTGCTAAATACAGGGATATTCTTGAGTAAAACTTGTTTCAGTCTGCCTGTGATTTGAGACTGGGATGGAGGTTCACCTTCCAGCAGGACAATGACATGAAGCATTCTGCTAAAGCAACACTCGAGTGGTTTAAGGGGAAACATTTAAATGTGTTGGAATGGCCTGGTCAAAGCCCAGATCTCAATCCAATTGAGAATCTGTGGTCAGATTTGAAGATTGCTGTTCACAAGCGGAAACCATCCAACATGAAGGAGCTGGAGCAGCTTTGCCTTGAGGAATGGACAAAAATCCCAGGGGCAAGATGTAGCAAGCTCATAGAGACTTATCCAAAGCGACTTGCAGCTGTAATTGCCGCAAAAGGTGGCTCGACAAAGTGCTGACTTAAGGGGGGTGAAAAGTTATGCACGCTAAAGTTTTCAGCTATGTTGTCCTAAATGTTGTTTGAATCACAATATTAAAAAAAACACAACTTCACAATCCATTTTAATTCCAGGTTGTGAGGCAACAAAACATTAAAAATGCAAAGGGGGGTGAATACCTTTGCAAGGCACTATACAGCCAGGACAGTTGTTCAGCAGGTGCTGTTGTCATGAAGCAGGCAATGAAGATCGCCAAAGACACTTACACTACCTGGATACAGTAGCTGAACTGAGATGATACTCCATAGATCTCCTGAACAACCTTTTCTTTAGTGTGATGACACCAAGCAACAGATCCTCTGCCTCTGTAGGACAATGCATAATACTACTTTTGGCACCTTCTAAACTTCCGGCTCAGGTGGATCCAGTCACCCACACACTTTTCTACTTGTCTTCCAATCCTCTCTCCGTATCCTTCTATCATAAACTTAATTACATTCTCATTAAGCCACTCTTCATGCACATATTGGTCACTGTTAGCACTTACAGTAACTCAGCCATTATGTAGTTTCAAAGTTCTTTTGTACTTGGTATGTATTCTCATTCAAATGCCAATGCACATGTACTCATTAAGATATGTATTGTTGCTTTAAATATACAAATATATAGACAAAAACTGTGGTTTATCATGGCTAAAATATCTGTAATACTGTAATACTAGAGCTTTCATAAACTCTTGTATAAAAAAGTTATAACATAATTCTCACATGTTTGCATGGGCAAAAAGGGTTTGCGAAAATCTTTTTTTCTAGCTGTATCCTATATTTCAAGATGTTAACATTTGTACAGTTACAAAATTAAGCTACTGGCGACTATTTAGAAAAAAATTTCTGGTAACAAAATTTTTTTTCAAATTTGGAAAATTATAATTTTTTTCATTTTTAATTAGGCTATACAGTAATAGCCTCCGAAATATAGAAGGTATTCACAAGAGGATGCTGTAAAAGAAAGGTAGTGGACATTAAACATGGAAACACCTAGGAACATGGGGATGCCTCAAGCACATATAAAACGAGAGCTTCCACACAAATGTGTATATGTATGCTGGACTTGCCGGGTTGAAAACAGTATAATAAATTACTGGGCCCGATTTTGAGCTGGACGCAACTGAAAATGTGTACGGATCTTGCGGTAATCTGCATACTACGCATGGGTCGTAGAAAAAAATTCAGCAACTATGCAAGCATACACACGTCGACGGAAATCGCACGTGCGGATGAATTGATCTGCCAATCCACTGAATGCTCTTTCAGTGAAATGGGCTTTTCTGGGTGGTAACAGGGCCGCAAACTGTTCCATCTTATCGGAGTGTCATGGACATGCAAGCTGACTTCCATGCTCGATTGTAGCATG
Organism: Taudactylus pleione; assembly: GCA_031769625.1. Taxonomy (NCBI): domain Eukaryota; kingdom Metazoa; phylum Chordata; class Amphibia; order Anura; family Myobatrachidae; genus Taudactylus; species Taudactylus pleione. Next base: position 3,107,553 of record JAUIMM010000957.1, read on the forward strand.
TAGGTGGAGATTGGAAGTCTGTTTCTGACAGACCTTTTGCACCCAGCATGGAGTGGGTGCAAGTCCAGATACTAGCAGTGGGCAGGATGGCCTTCCAGATGCAGACATGTGGATCTTTGGCACACACAGGAAGATTTTTGCATAAGGCTGGAACGGCAGTACGAAAAACCATCCTTAAGGTGCGTATCCACTTAGCGATTTTTAGCAGGCGATTGAACGATAACGACATTGTTATCGTTCAATCATTTGCAAATCGGGCATGAATCGGGCACATTAATATCGGAAACGACCAGCGATGCGCGCGCCCGCTGGTCGTTTCCGACATCAATCATCGCCCGAACATGCTAGTCAATCTGATGATAACGTCAGGTTGAGCATGTTAAGGGATGATTGATGTGCCTACACTGAACAACTGCTCGTTCAGTGTAGGCACAGCAGAGACTTGGAATTGACTGCACAATTACAATGTACGCACCTTTAGAGGCATGCGACTCAGACTCAAGCCCATTATAACTAGAGGGGATGGTTGGAACACATTTGGCAAGCATTACAGATAGCAAGATATTTCAACTTGCTAAAGTTTCATGAGCATGGAACCTCGAAAAATAAACAATCTGTAAATGGCAAAAGTGGACAGAAGCCCTCACACTCCAGTTAATTTCATCCATGCATTATTTTGAAGTGGATCAGCGATGCTGTGAGATGGCGTCTTTTGTTCTTGGACGTCTCCTGCTGCACTACCATATTTTAGCATTGCTGCTGTGTCCAAAGACTAATAGCATATAACTCTGAATCAGGCCCATAGTTAGCTGCATTGCATACAGTCTTCATCACACCTGCCAATGTAAACAATATTAAGATAAAGCGCTCTGTGGTAATGGATCTAATATATAATTATCAATACGATAGTAAGTAAACTATCCGTAGTCCCGTATCTTAAATATGTCGGTATTCAGTAACAAAAACTGGTTAGCAAAATCTTGGGGCCGTGTGTTCAAAACTGGATTGATTATGTAAGAGATGTCGTGGGATATGACGGCTCTCTACATATATATACCACAGTCTGCTTTAATTAACAAGCTGGTGGGCAATAACTTGAGGCTGGGTTTTCAGGACTAAAACTTTATACGTCTGAAGTTCTGGTGTGGCATAAATACCACTACAGTATAATCGAGATGTGTCTCTCCAATAGATGTAATATACAGACACCATGTATTTCAGGTGGGCAAAAACTGTCGGCAGGATATTCAGAAATATAATATTCTTGTAGCAATATGCTGATTGCAAATAGGCAAAAACTGTAGGCCGGTTGTTGTATGCAATATAAACCTTTAACCAGGATACGTCAAAAGCGTGACCTCCTCTCCTCCACTGCTCTCTCCACCTCAGGAAAGGAACGTAGTATCAGAGAGACATGCGACACTAGAATTGCAGTTGCTTTAGGTATGGAATGTTAGCTTACCTGACCATGAAGTCTGCTGGTCCTGTGTAACTCTGTGTCCACAATCACTGTGTGTGAGTATGCAGGGGGAGGCTATAATACTATAAATGACCAGTCGTCAAATAATACAACACTTTTTTATTAAACAGTATGGAGATGATACAAAATATCACAATAGCAAAAATACCCTTCAAACAGGGATTAAAATTAAAAGTACATATATACCAATATAAATGTACCAACGCGTTTCATCTCTTATAGAGACTTTATCAAGGGCAATTGATGTTATTAGTGTATGTTGCATCTTATATAGGCAGCCTCTTTGATCGTTAATCCCCAAGAGACAAGAACATGGGGGATATAAAAACATTAAGCTGGTATCTTGAACAAAACCTCATCCCTAAAGGTTTAAAAATACAAAAAACACCTACTCACAATACTGACAACTTTTATGACAGAATGGGATAGTGTTTTAAGTGATTGTTCATGTAGTTTAATGAGATTGATCATCAAGGAAAAGAATTTAGAATTAGTGCACCTTGGGGAACGTATCACACAGCTTGACAAAGATCTTGAACCCTTCAAAAATGAATCAGAATATGCCAATTTAGAGCAACTTATCAAAATCAGATTGGACAGGGAAGAACTTAAAATTATCGACAGAAAAAGATCTAAGATATTAAGAGATAAATTCGGGATTGGTGGTAGGAAGAATAAGGACAAATCCATCAAGAAACAGACCACACAATATTGTAGTAACAAAACGGTTTCTACAAAACACACCAAAAAGATTTTGTCCAACAAAAAGTCTAATGTAGTCAAAAACAACAAACTACAGAGTGATAGCTGGAGAATTGGGGCACATACTCCATTATACAAAAAACTCAACTTGACCTATCAGCAATTTATGACAAAATTACACACAGATACAGCATCACAAGACTATGATATTAACCTGCTAGAACTATCAGTCTACAGTCAATCATCTATTGAAGATAGCGCGAGTACAGAAACCAGTTTCTCGATCCACTCTATACAAGATTTAGAGGAATAAGGGGATCATTTGTCAACCTTAGCCCGACAGTCCTTTGAGAAGGGCTGGCAGGATTTGATAGACACCACAAGTAAAACACTAAAATCCACTGTCCAGTCTAGTTCTAAAATAACAACTATAGCCACCCCCGATACACTCTCCACTTTAACATTCCTAGAGGTACCAAAATGGGGGGACTCTTTTTTAGAAATAGGCAACACACAGACAACCATGAAAAGAAAGTTAGACGTACTAGAAGAGGATGTCGGGGAGGGGAAAAAAAGCAAACTAGAAACCACATAGCCTCTAAGACCGAGAAACCTATTGGGATTTTTAATCTCAGTAAATGTACTTTAACTACACCACAAATTACCCTTTTAAATAAGGGTTTAAAATTCGCCCCCACTAACAAACTGGACAAATTCCACACATATCTAGATGTTAAAAATTTCACAAAGAAATTGAGCCTCAAAAAATATTTCCTAGATAAAAATATAGTCACACATACCTCAAAAAACGGCGAGATAGATAGATTCAAACACAGTGGATTAAGATCAACATCCACATTCAATCCCACACACTTGAAAGGATGCTTTATACAAACTTTTGAGAAAGCAGTCCTAGATGATATTAAAAAATTAGATATAAAGACTAGTTCTATCAGACCAAATTTGTCTAAAGTTGCATGGGAAGCTTTAAGATCACTAGAGAGGGACCAAGAGATTGTCGTCAAACCCGCAGACAAGGGTGGGGGAACAGTCATCCTCAACAGATCTGATTACGAAACAGAGGCTCTTCGGATACTGAATGACATCACCACATATCAAAAATTAAGGGGAGACCCTACCATTACATTTCAAAAAGAATTACAGATATCTTTGGATAAAGGTAAAAACAGCGGGATCCTCAACAAGCAAGAACACAATTTCCTAACTCCCACAAACCCAGTAATACCAGTTTTTTTATTATCTCCCCAAAATTCATAAGAACACTACCCATCTGCCAGGAAGACCAATCACTTCTGGTATCAATTCAATCACTTCCCCCCTTTCTGAGTATATTGATCAATTCCTACAAGGATATGTTCAAAAACAACCATCTTACATCCGAGACACGACTCAGGTTCTTTTAACATTACAGGATATAGAATGGGATGACAATCTCTGGCTAATAACCAGTGACGTCACTTCATTGTATACCGTTATCGATCATGATTAAGGTCTAGATAGTATACAACATTTCCTCGAGCAAGATCAGGATATGGATGAGGAACAAAGAGTCTTTATACTCCAAGGTATTAAATATAGATTCTTAACACATAAATACATGTGGTTTGGGGGAGATTTTTACCTGCAACGTAAAGGGACAGCCATGGGGACCAAGTTCGCCCCTAGTTATGCAAACCTTTTCATGAGCCATTGGGAACTTAACAAGATCTGGTCCAGTGAGAGGTTTGGGGCGAACTTGGTCCTATGGAGATGTTATATAGATGATGTGTTGTGCATTTGGCGAGGTGATGAACACTCGTTATTACAATTTCTGTCCTATATTAATGACAACAACCTTAATCTACAGTTCACTTCAACATTTAGTAAAAATTAGATTGTTTTCCTAGATTTGGAGATTTTTGTTCAAGATAAACTGCACACTAAAACACATCATAAGGCTGTAGACGTAAATAGTTATATACTGGCGCAAAGCAATCACTATCTGAGTTGGGTAAAGGGGGTCCCCAAGGGCCAGTTCACACGTCTGAGACGCAATTGCAGTAAATTAGAGGATTATACTGAACAAGGTTTTCATTTAAAACAAAAATTTAAAGAAAAAATATATAATATGGAGGTAGTGGAAGGAGCTTATAGGGAATTGGAAGCGAGACCGAGAGAGACACTGCTTAAATATTCAAAAACGGAACCAGTAAACACTATTGAACAACATGAGAAAGTGAACTTCGTGACTAACTATTCAGGTGCCTCCAGCAAAGTACAGAGCATACTTAAGAAACATTGGCATATTCTGAGTCTGGACGAGAACCTAAAAAATGTAATTCAAGAAAAACCAAATGTGGTGTTTCGGAAAGCCCCAGATATAAAACAAAAAATAGTTCATAACCATCTCCGAGACACTACTAATAATATAAGACAGAAGACCATCGATGGGAATAATGTTAGAGAGGGATTCTACCATTGTGGAAGGTGTTCCAATTGTAAGTTGTTGGGGTATATAAGCACGAGACCCATAAGTGTTATAAAATCAAACCAAACTGACAAGGAGTATAAAATTAGAGGTACACTATCATGTGACAGTGATAACCTAATATATTTGCTCGAATGTGGGTTACAATATGTGGGACGCACCATAAGAACCCTCAGATAAAGGATTTATGAACACTGTCGGAACATTCGAAGGGGATTTGAGAACCACAGTGTTTCAGAACATTTTAGAAATACCCATAGTTGTGACCCCAAAGGTTTGAAGTTCACGGGGATTGACAAAGTCACTTACAACTGGAGGGGAGGTAATAAATTAGAAGTCATCAACCGCAAAGAGAGCAGATGGATATTTAATCTGCAGACCCTACACCGAGGGCCTTAACATAGACCCCTAAATGCATTTGACGAAGCCCCCCTAAAATACACCTACTATAATGGTCGATCATATTCTTATAAGTACAATGTACATGTAAAACACTTTTCTCTATTTTGAGTACTCTATTTTATTTTATTTTACTATATTTCACTCTATTTCATTAATGATATATAATGTGATATATCTGGGAACTACCTTTAGTAAGTTTCATGCCATATCCTTTTTCAAGTGATCTACAGTTAAATAGAATTAATATATCAACATATAGAACCTTTGTTGTTAGTTTAATCCTGAATGTTTGCCCCCATATGTCAATAATGCTCAATTATATTATGTAAACAGTAGCTTCTCACGCTATATGGATGTCCTACTCGTCCTTAGTAGTGTATATCCAGATGAAATCCAACCAAAAATGTCCGCCGCCATATCTGAGGACATAGAAGCCAGGCTTCTATGATGCCTCTGATGTGTGCAAATGACTATGTGGATGCCCTATTCATTCTTAGTAGTGTGTATGCATATTAAACCCAACCCAAAATGGCCGCTGCCATATCTGAGGACATAGAAGCCAGGCTTCTATTTTGCTCCTGATGTGTGCACACGGAGGGCGGTGCGGCGTTTTATGCTGCCGCTTGTGTGGTTACATCACCGGATATTTAGACAGACGCTGGGATCAGCAGTATATGACTTCAGCCCCCACACACGTGCGGCACGCGTGAACCGGAAGTGACTACCCGGAAGTGCGGCGCCGCTACACGTGGGGATTAACGATCAAAGAGGCTGCCTATATAAGATGCAACATACACTAATAACATCAATTGCCCTTGATAAAGTCTCTATAAGAGATGAAACGCGTTGGGACATTTATATTAGCATATATGTACTTTTAATTTTAATCCCTGTTTGAAGGGTATTTTTGCTATTGTGATATTTTGTATCATCTCCATACTGTTTAATAAAAAAGTGTTGTATTATTTGACGACCGGTCATTTATAGTATTATAGCCTCCCCCTGCATACTCACACACAGTGATTGTGGACACAGAGTGACACAGGACCAGCAGACTTCATGGTCAGGTAAGCTAACATTCCATACCTAAAGCAACTGCAATTCTAGTGTCGCATGTCTCTCTGATACTACGTTCCTTTCCTGAGGTGGAGAGAGCAGTGGAGGAGAGGAGGTCACGCTTTTGACGTATCCTGGTTAAAGGTTTATATTGCATACAACAACCGGCCTACAGTTTTTGCCTATTTGCAATCAGCATATTGCTACAAGAATATTATATTTCTGAATATTCTGCCGACAGTTTTTGCCCACCTGAAATATATGGTGTCTGTATATTACATCTATTGGAGAGACACATCTCGATTATACTGTAGTGGTATTTATGCCACACCAGAACTTCAGACGTATAAAGTTTTAGTCCTGAAAACCCAGCCTCAAGTTATTGCCCACCAGCTTGTTAATTAAAGCAGACTGTGGTATATATATGTAGAGAGCCGTTATATCCCACGACATCTCTTACATAATCAATCCAGTTTTGAACACACAGCCCCAAGATTTTGCTAACCAGTTTTTGTTACTGAATACCGACATATTTAAGATACGAGACTACGGATAGTTTACTTACTATCGTATTGATAATTATATATTAGATCCATTACCACAGAGCGCTTTATCTTAATATTGTTTATATCTGTTTAGGAAGTGGGGATACTTCCAGAGAGAGCCGCTAGTGGTAGACAAACACCTCTCCACCTATGAGCGCCGACTGCTTTATGTTGTTTTGACACCTGCCAATGTATCCGTGTAAGCAGTGATGCAGTGGGCAGACTCAATGGACTGCTGAACAGTGGAGGAAGGATGGTTTCCAACATAAAGGGTGCAGTCATTCATTAGAAACAATTTCAATGCTAATCATTACTGAATGGTACTGATATTCATCCCATTTTGCAGCATTTCTTTTCTTACTGACAGATGATTTCCACCATGACAATACCTTCACCCACACAGCACATGTGGTTGACCAATGATTTGAGGTGTATGACAATGATATTATACATATGTCATGGTCTTCACTGTCATCAGATCTGAAACTAATGAAGCATTTACGGGATAATCTGGAACAGAGGGCCTGATTCAGACCCGCTCGCAAGCACTATGCGCTCGCAAGCGGGTCGATGGTGGCCCAGTACGCTCTGCGCATGCACGAGCCCCGGAGCGAGCGCAAAAAGCACTCGCTCTGGCGCTTGCATCCAAAAGGGTCAGCTGTCGATGTTGATTGACAGCTGCCCCGTTTGGAAGGCGGGGAAGGGGGGTGGCTGAGCAAACGGAGGCGTTCCTGCAGGAACGCCTCCGTTTGTGGGCGGCCCTACTGACATTAGTAGGCGGCCTTCCTACTCTAATAGTGCAGGAAGTCCACTGGGGCTTACGGCAACGAGACCCTACCACAAGGGTCTCGTCGCAAGCCCGATGGTCGCGATGGTCTTGACCATCGCGACCATCATCATGGCCGCTAACATAAGCTGTAGGTGGTAACCCACAGCTATGCGGGCGGCCAAGAGGCCGCAACAAAAAAAAAAAAAAACACACATGCCCTGATTCAGAGCGAGCGCTCGCTTTTTGCGAGCGGCTCTGAATCAGGCCCTGAGCCTGAGAAGTATTATTCACCACCATCAAACACTTGTCAGTTGAGTGACATTATTTGGAATGATTGTGCTAAAATCTGCCTGCACAATCTACACAAAACATAAAAAAGTATGGATGTTACACGCCATAGAGGAATTGTGGGCTGTCAGTTTTATAATTATGCATTCTGAACCACAGGTATAACAGCACGGCTAAAGACAGTTATGTAGAGCCATATATTTTCCTTGCTTCATTGGGATCTAAAAGTATTGAAACAGCAGATCAGTGTTGTCTACATCTGTAGGGCATTATGGTAATATTTGCTCTATAACGGTGCATCTCTTACCGCCTTGCTGATAGGAAAATGTCCTTGCTCTACTGGGATTGTAGGCAACTACTGATAAGTGACCTACATTTAAAGCATGTAACGGGGATTGGGAGTAATGGTTAAAGTGACACCATTCTGCAGTAAGTTTATATAGTCTTACACATCTGAATGGGAGCCACTTATGTTTTATCAGCCACCACAACAACATAAAATAATACACTTATGTATTCTTTTTTAATTTAGATTATTGTAAATATTTCTCAGATATGTTTTAACCTATCCATCTACATTTAATAATTTATGAATCTACTCATATTCTGCCAATATACTGTATCTACACATTTTCCAACACTTTGTGTTGACACTATTAGCCCCAACCTTCTCCTCGGGAATCCCCCATCCTGATTCTGACAATGACCGTGTCACTGCTCTTCTACCAGCTGGCAGCGTGCATGCTCCAGACAGGAAAACTGGGCTGAAAGGAGGGGTATGCAGAGATGGCAAGATTTCTTAACGCTTTCATAGCCAGGGAGCTTTCTGTCTGGGAGAGGCAAAAAAGGTAAGATTCTAATAGGCACTGTATTTTAATATGTTTGAAAGAACAATGATAATGCCTGATGCAATAGAATGTTTTTTTTCCTGTATAAAATGGGAAACTGCAACCAGTATACTGTGAGATCTACCTGTGCTAATGCAAAACAATCTGGAAAATATACAATTTGAGGTCAGGTTTTTAAACTCCTTGTCTAAACATTTCCCCACTTTCTCCAATGTAAGAACCCCCTATGGCTGTCTAGTGGTGATGGGCAATTGTCCAATTTGGGAAAGCAAGTCAGGGTACCTGGGAAGTAGGGTAGCAGAAAGGCAGGTCTAGGAAAGTGGTCAGACAGCAGGTGATATCTGAGGGGAGGAAGGTCAGAGGATCATGGTTGAGCCCTGGGGAAAAGGTCAGAAAATTGGGAATCAGTTCTGGGAAGAGTTGAAGCAAACTAATACTGTAACTATCAATAAAACTATCATGACCTAACACCATAGGGAAAATTTGTAGAGATCCTTCTGAGATAAGCATTAGAGTATATGCATTAAATAGGACTTTCATAAAGAAAAAGTATTTATAGTATAACCTAGAAAATGTCATCATTTGTAGAACATCTTTCACTGTGGGCTTTTACAGTAAAACAAAATGACATAATAAAGAAGACGCACACACACCAGAGATCCTGCCCTATTGTTGAAAAGTCTGCAACCCATGGGGAAACGTGGAAATGAAGGAATAGGAGCATGTACTCAGGCTGCCAGCTTGTTAATTTGAAAGAATCACCTTGAGGACACAGAGCAGACGCTTTCTGGTGGGTGAGTGTGTGTGGGGGAGGGGTGGTGGTGAGATCATTGCAAAGAGATCCAGTCTGAGTTAATATTTGTCTGCGGTTGTATGATGTAAGATTTGAGAATGCAGGCTCCTCTACCTCTCACAGGAACAGAAAGAGGAGGGAATAGGAGAGGAGAGAAAAAGAACCAAGAGCATGATGGAGGTGGGAGGGAGACAGACAGAGTGAACGAGAAATAAACAGGAGGGATGGGGGAGCTATAAGAAGAGATTGTTTAATAAAAGATGCTTTAGGGTAGGTGATGAAATAGGGAAAGAACAATGATGATAAAGAGAATGGATACAGAAGCTTTGACTTGTAGTCTAGAAGCACAAAATAACAGGTTTAGAGACTTTGCTGTGTTTAAAATGTAGAAGAAAGTGTGTATCAGACTCTACATAAATAAAGCAAGATAAAACTGAAAGCTTCCTTTGGCTAACATACATATACAAGTACCTAAAGTATGATTTTCTCACAAAACATATTCTGACGCAATACATTTTAGATTAAGGACTTAAAATATAAGTTATTTACAAGCTACAACTAAACTTGGTCTCATCACAGGGTTATATATACACATATACTATCTCTGTCATACACTAATGGGCTCATTTAGAAGTCGTGCTCTAAACATCCATAGGAAAAGACTGATAAGTTGCATTTCAACATTAATGTACTTAAATACAAACACCTCCACATCTGTTTGTTTCCCCTTTAAACTGAAATGAGGATCTTCTTTCCTTTAGTAGTCCCAATGGAAATATCAACAAAGTAATGTGACTTCACATAATGTAGCCTTGATGCTAATGACTGAAGTGCTATCAACTGGTCAGGTCAATACACAATCAGCCAATCAGAAGTGGCAATATATCATCATTAGCTACTGTTGCACCAGCTCATCATTATCCACAAGGAAAGGCCTCCTAAAAGGTTTACATGAGGATGCGTCCATGTCTGTTCTGCAGTAACCTGAATATGCCTTACTGCACTCAGCTTATTCCTGCCCATAGCTGTTTTGTAAAGCCGTACATAAGGAAATGCAAGTCAGCAATATGTAGAGATCTACAGATGAGTCTTTGTGTATTCTTTACAGCACACATGCGCATTACAGAAATCAGTATCTTCAATACAAAAAAACAAATATTTACATATAACTCTAAATGAGCCCCTAAATGTAGACACAAATGTAAATTTGTGTCTCTCCATTGATTAGTAGCTACACAAATGTCTTCTCTGATGCTGCATGGATTGCTTTGTACTTTCAAAAGTTTTAATCCAATGACTTCAGTGTAAACAACAAAAAACAAACAAAGCACTGCAAATTTCAACAGCCCTTCTAGGGTGAGGAAATGGTGAACTCACTTACCCTCCTTCAAAGATTCGCACACGGGAGGGCTCTCCTCGTTTAACTGCTGGCCCAGGATCCTCAGGTTTTATCCTTTTCTCTTCCTCTTTAGCAGTTCTTGGTGTCTCTTTAAGTGCTTGCGTGGGAAGATGAGCCTGCTTTTCACCCCATTGAAATAAGGTAACATAAAATGAAGGGTTAGAAATGCACTATTAAGAAACCAGTCCCTAAATTTCACAGATAGTTGCCTCAAAATACATCACACAAATATAATTTTTTCCTCCACTCCCCATGAGACGCTCAGCTTTTATGCCCTTACTCCAGTTCTGGTCGCAGATGAGATCTATGAATATATTACAAAGGGATGTTATCATATATGTGTACAAATACTGCTTTTACACTTATGATAAATCATAGCACGTTTTAAGACCTAACCCACATGTGTGTGTATGCCATTTCATTGTTGCTATACATACTAGAAGAAAATATGGCAGTCACAGACAAAACAGATTAGAGATGTCCCATCTAGACTAACCTAAGTAGTATGCTTTTCCTGTAAATACTATACCCGGGACCACCAGCTAAGTATTAGTGGGACAGTGGGCTTTTACCATGCTTCCCAGAATTAAGGAAGTATCTGTTTCTTTAGTGAGTCTCTTCCCACAAGTGGTGATTGCCTGAGAAATGCAGCCATAGATGAGGTGTCTCCAGGGACCCATGAATGTGGTGGATACTAGAAAAAGAAGCTATTCACTAACTTTTTAAATTTCTATGTAATGGATTGTGGCTACCGCACATATGAGGATAAATATGTCATCCTGTGGTGATACCTCTTTCTAACCCCAACAAAAGCATTACAATACAGTGCTAATTAGGTAAAGACTTATTGGTAAAAGCCACAGACCCAAAATAGGACTGGAAACCACAATGGGTAAATCAGCTCCAAATATGGACCAAACTTTTTTTTTTTATGACCTGAGTTGGTTGAGGACTGTTCTAAATAATCAACATTGTAGAGAGGCGAGCGTCACTTAAATTTTATCATAAGATCATGCTGGAAGTGCCATTCTGAATTAAAAAAAAACACTGTGGTCTCACCAGAAGCAATTTATTAGATACAGACGTGTTCTCATACATCTAGCCCCAATACTCCATGCAGCATGACTTGCCTGGCGTGAGTGAGCCGCCAGGTCTCGTGCTACTCTGCTAGCATATGGCGTCATTTTCCACCAAAAATGCGTCTAAGTCACAATGCAATGCAACTCGGACGCACCAGACTGTGCTGATTAATTTGATTAATTACTTGTATATCTGTGTGTACCTCTAGTCTGTATATGGACCAAAACAGAACGTGGAATGAAAAGAGCTGCTGCCGCTACAATGTAGCACTTTTCATACAGATTCAGAGACTCAGTCACACACAGATATACAAGTGTCTCATATCAAAGTAAACAGTACAGTCTGACGGTGCGTCCTAGTCACATTCCATTGCGACTTAAGACACATCTTCAGCGACTGCAGCAAAGATGTATAAGGACACATCTGTAAATACATAAAAGTTACTGGATAAACGTAAAAGCAGGTTTGGTAAAATAATCTAGAATTGTGGAGCCACCGATTTATTCTTTTTGATATTACATGATGCAACATGTGTAGTGTAATCATTGTACAAGCATTCAGCAGAATTAGTGTACAGACATGCTATCATGTGATTACAGACATAGCAAACAAAAAAAAAAGATAAAACAATGCTAAAGGCTGAAATGGCTAGATCATAACAACAACATATTCCCTTCACTCTTAAAACATTAATACTAATTTAGACTTGTAAGTGTATAGGCTTTTTTGTGTAAGATACATATCTCTGAACTGCTGAATAATATTTCTGTATATACGTATCATTGACTTTCATCTCCTTAAGTGTAGGTGGAGCACAGGACTGACATGCCCAAGTAAATACAGCACAATTATGGAGCATACACACGGTCAGATTTGTCAGATGAACGACTGAACGATTTTACCAAAGTTTTGAACGATTTGAACGATTGAACGATTTTTGACTGCATTAAAATGAATGGAATCGTCCAAGTCTGACTGCAAACCCATCAGATGTCAGATATCGTTATCTGACAAACGGGAACGCGCATCGTTGATCGTCCAGGCATGTCAGATATGAACGATTTTCCTTCAGATATGAACGACTGAACGATTTTTAAATCGTTATCGTTCATATCTGAAGGAAAAATCTGATCGTGTGTATGCACCATTAGAAGTGTATGAATCAGCATATGGCTTTTTGGAGGTGTAGCTCTTGTGCTGGAGAGCTATACCTATTGTACACAACGATGATGATAACAACTATCAGCAGCACTAGCTAGTAGCTTCTGATTGGCTGACTTTGTATTGAGCCCTCCAGCTGATCGGATTCAATACAATAGTGTAGCATCTATATTATATGAAGTTGTGAGCATTCATTGCGTGTATTCAATGTTTTTATGCGCTTTTTAAATATTTTATATGGAAGCTGTAACATTTGCATTTATTAATAAACATGTCAAGAAAATATTCTCTCTCTTCTGTAAATGACAATACATTGTAATATGATACTGTGTTCAAATAGGATTATGCAATTTTAGCATTTACTATTAGCGCTATCAAGCCACATTGTAGGGTGTAAGTATGTAAACTTGTACACCTGTTGAAAATGCTACAGTTTTTATTATGGATGCATCATCAGATGCGCCATGTCTAAATATATGTACATAAATATGATTTTTAACAGGTGTCTGTTCTATACATGTGTTCAAGGCACATATGTAACCTACTCTAAATGAGTTCCTAAATATCCTAAACTGACCATTTTGGACTGATAATCCATAAACCTATATTAGTATGCTCTTCTGTATAATGCAAAAAGGCAGAACTATTACCACATGCAGGGTATGCAGTTGCTCCAGAGCTCGCAGCTGGAGTTGGTAAACTATGGTAATGTTATCCACTTTTGGTTGCTCTACCATTGAGCAATGTTATAGGAAGTATGTGCAGGGCCACAGAGAAAGATGGGGACAAAATCACAAAACAGTGGCCTCCTGAAACAGAATTGCTGGGCCTATTTACATTTTACAACAGGGACTAGCCATTTAATGTTATGCCCCTATCAAAATGAATGTTACAGAATATAGAAAATTAGCAATTCTCACCTCAGTCATTTTGGGTTTCCGGGTTTTGGAGGGCACCAACAAGCTTGAATCTGTCTGCGGAGCATCAGCAGTGGTGTAAATCTCAGAGCTTGTTTTCTGCTTTGATCTCAGAAGAGATAATGCCACCCTGGTTGAAATTCCAGGAAGATTTGGGTTATATAAACTGATACACCAGCTAGAATAAACAGAAGCCCTTCGGTCGCTTTGCTGAGTGTGATTTGGCTTGACATAGTTCAAGTAGCACCAACTGACATTAGTGGCTGTGTGCAGAGTTGGAAAAGTTTGTACATCTTTAGATTCTGCTTCTTCGTGAGAGAAGGTCACATTGAAGCTGACAGATGGCCTGGGACTGGGTGGAGTATTGGATGATGTGGGAGCAAGCAGATCTTTATCATCCATCTCTTCTTTGATTTTTAGGTTTTCACATTGTCTATGTTTCTCAGGTGATTTGGGATTTGACAGACCCATCATTTTTACCAATAACGGTTCAAGGATGGCAGGGGGTGAGGGTGTTATTCGGGTTTGAGGTGTGGTAACAAAAAGAGACACATTTGTTGATCTATTTTGCTCCAGCACTGATTCTTCCTTCAGAATCTCCTCATGAATGATCCCTTCCGGATCATCCTCTTCTTTTACCCTTTTCTGTTGCTGGGTCTCCATTGTGAGCTCCAAGCTACCTGCAGGCGATAACATACGCTTACTGCCACCAACATATGATGAGCTTCCATCAAATCCTAGGACACTCTCATCAGAAGTAGCGAGTGGAATGTAACTGCTTGGTTCTGTCTTCGGACATGGCATCCGAAGGAAAGGTATTTCACAGATAGTATTGTCTTCTTTTGGTAAGATATGAGACAAGTCAAAGCCATGATAACCCTTTGAACGTCCCTCATTTATTTTTTGTATTACAAGAGAGGATGGACTGCAATGTGGCTGTGTAACAAGAATTTGAGAGAGTGTGGTATACATAGCACTACCATATGAAGGCATTTGTGTCTGAATTCTGACAGGAACAACTAGTGATACAACAGCCTCTGAACTTGGAAGGGTCACTCGAGCACCAGGTTCCAAAGCCGGGGTGTGGATACTTTCTGGGAAGTAATCTTTGCGCTGAGATGTGGGCAAGGGAGGGGAGATTTCTGGTTTAATTTGAGGATACTGCCCACTGACTTGCGCAGACACTGGAAGAGCAAACTGATGTTGCATAGGCAACAAGAATGTGGGGGGCAATGATGAAGATGCTGGGTAAGGCAAAAGTGAAAATGGAGAGCGAGGCCTGAAAGAAATGTCCAGGGCATGTGAGGTTAAATGCTGGGGTATTTGAAGAGGGTCTGGAGGCAAAAAAGCTGCCTGTAAAGGAGTAGGTGTATGAAACACAGTTTGTGCGATTGGTTGTAGAGAAAATGGAGCAGAAATATTGCTCATAGCTTGAGAAGAAAAAGGTTCTGAAGTGTGTTGAGGCAAGTGAAGTGGCTGTACTGGAAAGAGAGATAGCTGTTGTGACAAATAGCCCTTTTCAGTTTCATCAGTCAAAGACTGAACGGTCCTTGTATTGGAACTTGTTTGCTCCTTAGGGGATACACTGGAAGATTGCTTGTGAGAACTCATGCCAGGTGTATGGCTTGAAGAAGAAGGCTGATCTGGTTCTTTCCAGTCTCTGGGCATTAATTCTGGATCAATTTCCACATGTCTGCTTAGAGAAGTCTGTCGAATAGAGAAACATTTCCTCCTCTCCTGAGCGGTGGGCATTGATGTCGAAGCAGAGGTTGTTAAATTACCATAATCAAATGATTTGCTTCGATTCTCTGAAACTTGTGATGTGTGAGACACATTTGGTGTCTGTTCTGAAGCAGATCTTCTCATTTCTCTTGCATGGTGGGCAGGAACAGTGAGCATGTGATGTCCAAGGGACTTAGCAGTACTCTCTGACGGTTGACCTAATATTTCTGATTTACAACCCTCTTCTCGATCAAATGATACAGAATGACTTGAGGCATGGGAAATACTGCTGTCCTGACTGGGGCTACGAGTAAGGGACATTGATTCAAAGCTGGAATCCCCCGAAGATTGTGCCATTTCTGCTAAGCGTAACCTTTTTTTTTTGGGTGGAAGTTTCTCTGCAGGAAGCTGCGCAAGAGTTTGACTCCTCTGTGGCCACTGAAACTCTTCTACTTTTTCTTGTTCTTTGGGAGGCTCTTCAA
The DNA here is from genome assembly GCA_031769625.1 of Taudactylus pleione. Lineage (NCBI taxonomy): Eukaryota > Metazoa > Chordata > Amphibia > Anura > Myobatrachidae > Taudactylus > Taudactylus pleione. Next base: position 3,123,685 of record JAUIMM010000957.1, read on the forward strand.
GCTCAACTTCTGGCTTATCTGGTTCTTCAGTGACTAAGATTTCTGGCACTTGAATATTGCGCTGACGGACTAACTTAGGCTGTAATGGGTGAGATGACTGAGTATGAGGTCTTACAGTATGAGAAGACATTTGTACTAAAGTCATGTCTTCCTCATCAAAACTACTCTTCTTTTCCATGGACTCAGATTTCTCAAATGAACTAGTATGTTGAATGACAGAAATTTCCTTAGATATTTTAGTCTTTTCTTTATTTTCCAGAGATAATGTAAGGGTGTGGACATCGGAAAATGATGTAGATTCACTTCTATTGACAGGCTGATTGACTGCATCACTAGACATAGTCAAAGTTGAAGAGGCAAATTGGGATTCTAGTGGTGTTGCAGAGGCTGGATACTCAGACCAGTCAACGGTTTGAGGCTCTTCATCATCCCCAAGACTCTTCTCTTTCCTCCTTTTTCGTAACGTGGATAGCTCTAAACTTGGTCCGAACTTGTAATTTAGCCCCTGAGGCCATGTTTCATGCTCTGAATGTCCTTTTCTGGTTTCTACAGAGCTCTGAGTTGCCAAAGCTTCAGGTTTTAAAATTTGCAATTCAGAGCAGTAGTATTTTTTGTGAGTTTCATAGTTGCCCCTTTTCTTGTATCGAGCACCACAAATGTTACATTCATAGATCAGACCCTTTACCCTACTCCCTCTTTTTGACTTTCTGGAAACCTCACTCTCTTTTCCTTCAAGGTCATCACTTGTTTTTCCAGCAGTGTCTTTGCCTGTTGAGCTACCTTCTTCTGAAGAATAGTCCATTCCCAAAGGAAGCTCTATTGCTGGTTGTCTCTTTAGTAGTCGTGGGTGTGAAGAAAACATCTGACTGTGACTTAAAACTTCAGAATCCACAATTCGTTCATCAAATGAGTAACTAGCTCTGAATGGATGCGGAGTACTTACACTGCAGGCTGAAGAAGGCATTGAGTGGCTTCGAAGAAGAGGCACTGTCTCTGTGGCACTGTGGGACTGCTGGATGGAAGAGAATGAATGTTCAGCTTTTGTCTTACTATCTAGTTGGGAAAAGGAACCTGGAGACTTGACATCAAACTGGAAAGGTTCACGATACAAAGCTACTTTAGGAGACTCAATACTGCTTCTCCTAGACAGTGAACTTCTTCTTGGTTTAACACTATCAATCTCACTAGTGTCCACTACAGCCTCATTAATAGTAATGAGTTTGGTAATATGCTCAATTACCTGTGTCCTAGGTACAGACATTGGTGCCATACTAGTTTTTTCCTCTGCAGTGCCTAAAAGTGGAGACGGAGTAGCTAAAATGGATGTTCTCTGCCCAATCCTTCCACATTTACCCAGAATAATTTCGGCATAAGACTTCGCATTGGTGTTGGGTGGACTTATTTGCTGCTCTGCACTTTCAGAACGTGAAAAATAACCAGATTCTGTGCTTCCTTTACTTCCTGGGCTGAGAAATGTCTGCTCTTCACTGGCTTTTTTTCTCTCACTTAACCTAAGTGCCAGTTTTTGTTTTATAGTGTGAGTATCTTCTGACTTATGGATGAGTTCAGGTGATGGATCAGTAAATGTTACACTCTCCTCAGATGTATGGGATATGTTTTGTTGTGACAGAGAGAAAAGATCATGGCCCGTACCTTGCTCTCTTGATACTCCTTGGGAATCACATGTTGGCAAAGTATGCTTCTGCTGTGGTGAGAGTTCCACTAGGTTTGACATTGTGCTTGTCTCATCCTCAGAATCTGTGCTTTCTCCTTCTGATGGATCATCAATATCTTCTCCTCCAAGCCGTTCCATATCCAAATTGGATGGATAGGTTTCTGCTCCAATTTCTGACGCAAGACCTGCTTTAATCCTGTGAGCATGAGACTTCCTATGCTTATAAAGATTGCTTTTTGTCTTAAAAGAAAACCCACAAGGGATGCAAGGATAGGGGCGTTCACCGGTATGAGACCTGATATGCTTTTGTAGAACACTTGGCTTGGCGCATGGCCGGCTGCAGTACTGGCATATATATTTGCCTGGCTTTTGGGGTTTCTTCTCTTTTTTAGGAGGCTCATCTACTTGCTTTACTGAAACCTGAGTTGGCCGCTGGACATGAGCTTTCTGTGTGGGGTCTTCTGCCGGACGGCTGAGTCTGGCATGTAGTGCAGATGAAGAAAAAGACCTGGACGGACCAGATTGTATTGGATCTACAACTTTCCATACTGGACCTTCAAGGCCATGCTCTGTGTCCACTCGGGGAGCCATGAATGCTGGTGAAACGTGTTGTGACTTAGAAACGTGCAGCTGTTCAAGCAGTGGAACTTTTGGTTTGCACGGTCTTCCCACTCTCCTAGGAGGGCCTTCTCTTGCTATCTTCAAGGAACTTCTGAAATGCTGCTGCTGTGTTAAGATCTCCTCCTGGCCAGTAACTGGATAATCTACCAGAGACGATGTAGCTTGAACCACGTCCCCTTTGCTTGGCCTTTTCCTCACACCTTCCTCCGACTTCCTTGTGCTCTTCTGGCCTTTCTCTGGCTCCATCACCTACACCAGAGGCTCCCAGTGCTATTTTTGCAAAGTCCTAGGGAGCGGCACTTACTAACAACCATGATAAAATAGGAAAATAATATTCATTGCACCTTTGAAGGAGAATCTTTAGGAACAGAAAGTAAGTTTAAGGTTTTTGGTAGTACAGTTTCTATTTGGAAATACTAAATAAAATAAATATAGTTTAAGTGCCAATATCAACATTTGTAATCCATGTTCAGTCACTTAAATGAGACTACAAACTGCAAAAATAATAATACAAGTATTCCAGTCAACTCCATGGAAGGTTTGGCTCTTGACATTGTAGCCACTTAACAGTGTTATTCCACCAGTGGTGCTTTGCTTGTTCAGCTTCGTGAATTCAAAATATCACAAGTCGACTGGAGTGTTCAAGAAAGTTGGTGATCTGTAAAAGCAAAAAATAGATATGTAAATATAAAGAAGATATTTGAAAGAGAAAAGTTGATTTTGAGAAATCCAACAACTACATGACAAAGAAAGTTAAAGAGATGCAAAGATCGCATACACACATTATCAAGTAAAAATACCAGGAGAAAGCATCAATTCAATAAAAAGGACATGATACATAAAAAGTATATTAAAGTAGCTTTGGAAAAAGATACAAAACTTTTTTTTTGCACTTTGCTAACCAGACCATTGCTCTTATGCTGGGTACTAATGTATGCAATATATCGTTCGTACAGCCTAGTGCGTCAGCTTGTGTGTACACACAATATATCTGTGAACAAAGTAGTTCAGATATTTATTTTTTTTGACCGTGCTGTACTGCAGATGCTATATATCTTTCAGATATATTTCGTGCACATCTGCTGGTGTGCAAGGGTGACCCAGCAACTTACTTCGCGACTGGTGGGAAAATTTAAATGCCCGCCTAGTTGTGATGTCTGGCCAGACATATTGAGCGGCAGACTGGTAAAGTGCGGATGCTCACCAAATCGGCTGCTTGGTCTGTGGTACGGTCGGTCAGCAGCTGGATCACATAAGTGTGTACGCTATATTAAAGTTGTATTGTTTAAATGATTTTCTTTTAGTTTTTATTTTATTTCACAGTCTGAATAGATCAAGCTTCATATTGTTTTGTCAACAACGAGGGTTGATTGAAAAGTAATGAGACTGCATCTGTTTTTTTTGTCCCGTACATTCAGGACCGGATTAATAATGGGGCGGGTGCAGCTGCAGCTCCAAGCCAAACATGGAAATAGGCCCACAGGATCCACTGCAGACAGTACTGATAGGGAAAATAAAAATCCCTGTAAACACTGTCTGCACTGCACTGAATCCTGACAACATGACTGTCTGTATTGCAGACAGTGAACTAGGATAAGAATCCCGGACCATTCACTCCATCCCCCCCCTCTGCCATCCAAAGCCACGCCCCCAGAGAGACAAGCGCCGCCCCTGGCTTTCCAAATATCCTCTCTGTACAGTTCAACCCTCTGCCCCCATGCTCCCGAAGCTCCGCCCCAGATCCTGCTTAAACAACCCGGCCTGGGTCGCCCGACGCCCACCATAGTTGTGTCCCCCAGGTGACCAGAAGCTCGGGTCCCGACTCCCCGGGTCATCTAAAGCTCCCCCGCCTTCCTCTGCAACTGGGCTGATACAGCTGGCCCTGGAAATTATGAGGCTGAGCTGCCTTGCATAGGAGGGAAGGCAACTGTCACCAGCTGAAAAACAGCATGCATAACCAGGTCAGTGTAATGCCTGCCACCTATGTATGTGTTTATCTATGTGTGTGTATGTATATAGTGTGTGTGTGTATATATATATATATATATATATATATATGGATATATAGTGTGTATGTGTTTATCTACTGTATGTGTATATGTGTGCATGTATGTGTATGTATGTATATAGTATATATATATATATATATATATATATATATAGTGTGTGTTTGTATATAGTGTGTGTACATGTATGTGTATATATACAGTATGTATGTATATAGTGTGTGTATGTATGTGTTTATACATGTGTGTATGTAAGTATGTCGGGGTTGCCTACCCTCCCGATTTGGGTGGGAGCCTCCAGATAATCGGTTGCAGCTCCCGCCCCCCGGAGAGAAAGGCAAGCCTCCCGACGGCCGCCGATCCCCCCGACATCCCCCGCAATTTACTCTTAACCCCCGCTGCGAGGGCAGTCAGTGATGCGATTCGCGTCATTTTGGCCCCGTCCCCTGCCTCACAATGCCTGTATTATTGGAATTGTGTAGCGGGGGAGGGGCCAAAATTACACGATCGCGTGATCCCGCCCCCGTGACGCTTACAAACGTCAGGCACCCGTCCAGACACACCCCCTTTTTCAGCCACGCCCCCCGCTGCCCTGCCAATCTGGCTGCTCTCTCCCGGAAGGAGCAGCCAGAAAGTCAGCAACTATGAAGTACCGTATATACTCGAGTATAAGCCGCCCCGAATATAAACCGAGGTACCTACTTTTACCCCAAAAAACTGGGAAAACTTATTGACTCGAGTATAAGCCTAGTGTGGGAAATGGCAGCAGCTGGTAGTGCCCCCAGTAGTAATTCCCCCTGGTTGTGCCCCCAGTAGTAATCCCTCCTGGTAGTGCCCCCAGTGGTAATCCCCCCTTTCAGTGGCTCCAGTAGTAATCCCCCCCTGGTAGTACCCCCAGTGGTAATCCCCCCTTTTAGTGCCCCCAGTAGTAATCCCCCACTGGTAGTGCCCCTGTAGTAATCCTCCCCTGGTAGTTCCCCCACGGTAGTGCCCCCTGTAGTAATCCCCCCTGGTAGTTCCCCCAGTGGTAATCCCCCCTTTTAGTGCCCCCTGTAGTAATCGCCCCCTGATAATGCCCCCTGTAGTAATCGCCCCCTGGTAGTGCCCCTGTAGTAATCGCCCCCTGATAATGCCCCCTGTAGTAATCGCCCCCTGGTAGTGCCCCCTGTAGTAATCGCCCCCTGGTAGTGCCCCCTGTAGTCCCCCCCCCCCCCCTAGTAGAGAGAGACGTGGTAAGAATAATAAAAAAATAAACACTTACCTGAAACTCCCGCTCCTGGTCCCGCCGCTGTCCGCTCCTCCGGCCGCTTTGCATGGGAGAGACGTCGTCATGACGACGTGTCTCCCATCACCCACTGCGGGAGCCGGAAGATGGCTCCCGCAGTGGGAGCAGCAGCAGCCGCTGAGAGTCTGACAGACTCTCAGCGGCTGCTGATTACAGCAAACACACAGCTGCCGGCTCCGGCGGCTGTGTGTTTGGCAGTGTGTAGCGCTGACCGAACTCCGTCCGGTCAGCGCTACACTTCACTCCAGTATAAGCCGAGGGGGTACTTTTTCAGCACATTTTTTGTGCTGAAAAACTCGGCTTATACTCGAGTATATACGGTATGTGTGTGTGTGTATGTATATAGTGTGTGTATGTATGTATTTATATGTATATATATATATATATATATATATATATATATAGATATAGATATAGATAGATAGAAACCAACATGAACCGCACTCAGTCAATAAACGTGATGCTCCGATGCCTTTCCAAACAGAGAGAATAGGAAACACGGACGGCACTCCTAGAGACTCAATAAAAAATCCACAACGAAGCAACTGTGCTGACCTTCAGCACAGTTGCTTCGTTGTGGATTTTTTATTGAGTCTCTAGGAGTGCTGTCCGTGTTTCCTATGATATATATATATGTATGTATATAGTGTGTGTATATATTATATGTATACTTTGTGAACCTAGAAAAAAAGAGCCTGGAGGCTCTGAAAACGTTGGTTTCTATGCTAATATAGATCGTCTTGTGCATCACACTCTGAGTGCCGCAGTTCTTTCTACTTTTTCTATGCATCACTGAGGGCACCCAAGCAGCTTTGTTATATAGTCAGGAGTGCCAGTTCTATATCGAGAGGGAGAGGGGGAGAGAGAGAGAGAGGACTGCAGCTATGTTGGCCTCCCACTACAGCCGCAGTCTCAGTGTGCCCATGATGGCACGCTGGCTGCGGTTCACACAGTATGGGGGGAGTTGGGAGTGAATGATGGGGGAGGTAGGAGGGCGCAGGGCTGTGCTGTATTATAGATATAGGGCCTGATTGATGGTCAGACGCAGATGAGGGATACCACACAGTTTTTCAATTACTGGAAAACTGTGCGTGTGCAGAACAGATTCTGCAATATCACTCTCAGATTCTCCAAGCCGCAGCATGATTGACATGCTGTGGTGTTTGGGTGGATGGAGCGTGGGCATGCCTGGGCACCGTTGCCGGAAATGGAGACGGATCACCCATTTTCCGGGAGCACCGAGGCCAGGGTCTGTGCCTGTGGACGCATATTTTCTGGCCTCACAGGCTGCCAGCCTGAATAAGCTGGGGCTTACTTAGTCTGGCCAGTGCTGCCGCCATCGAGACAGATAGTCGCGATGGGGATCCGAGGCAGCATCTACAGACACTGCACTCGGATTGCTCATGTTGTCAGGAGGCATCTGCTTCCTGTAGACGCCTACTGCAGTATACATATATTTGATAAACAGTGTTGCACAGCTGCTTCCTTGCAGCTGCCCAATACCGTCTGACCATGATCACCATACCTCTGCCAGCAGCTTGCTATCAAATTTATCCCATTTCAGGGGCCATATTCGGTGGGTGTGATGTCCCCTGTATTTTGTGGTGGTCTTTGGAGTTCTCTGTATTATATGGCACTATTTGCAGTGTTCTTTGTAGTGTATGGTGGCCACTTGGATGCTTAGTGTATTATACTGTATGGTGGGCACTGATGGTCTATATGATGGTCAGTATTATATGGCACTCACTACTCTTTACATGGCAGTCACTTAATGCTCTCTCTATTATATGGCACTCACTGCGATGCTCTGTATTATACGGCACTCACTGCGATGCTCTCTGTATTATATGGCACACACTGCGATGCTCTCTCTATTATATGTCACTCACTGCGATGCTTTCTGTATTATACGTCACTCACTGCGATGGTTTCTGTGTTATACGGCACTCACTGAGATGCTCTCTCTATTATACGTCACTCACTGCGATGTTTTCTGTATTATACGGCACTCACTGTCGTGCTCTCTGTGTTATACGGAACTCACTGCGATGCTCTCTGTGTTATATGGCACTCACTGCGATGCTCTCTCTGTTATATGGCACTCACTGCGATGCTCTCTCTGTTATATGGCACTCACTGCGATGCTCTCTCTGTTATATGGCACTCACTGCGATGCTCTCTGTGTTATATGGCACTCACTGCGATGCTCTCTGTGTTATATGGCACTCACTGCGATGCTCTCTCTATTATATGGCACTCACTGCGATGCTCTCTCTATTATATGGCACTCACTGCGATGCTCTCTCTATTATATGGCACTCACTGCGATGCTCTCTGTGTTATATGGCACTCACTGCGATGCTCTCTCTATTATACGTCACTCACTGCGATGTTTTCTGTATTATACGACACTCACTGCGATGCTTTCTGTATTATACGGCACTCACTGCAATGCTCTCTATTATATGGCACTCACTGTGATGCTCTCTGTGTTATATGGCACTCACTGCGATGCTCTCTGTGTTATATGGCACTCACTGCGATGCTCTCTCTATTATATGGCACTCACTGCGATGCTCTCTCTATTATATGGCACTCACTGCGATGCTCTCTGTGTTATATGGCACTCACTGCGATGCTCTCTCTATTATACGTCACTCACTGCAATGTTTTCTGTATTATACGGCACTCACTGCCGTGCTCTCTGTGTTATACGGCACTCACTGCGATGCTCTCTGTGTTATATGGCACTCACTGCGATGCTTTCTGTATTATACGGCACTCACTGCGATGCTTTCTGTATTATACGGCACTCACTGCGATGCTTTCTGTATTATACGGCACTCACTGCAATGCTCTCTCTATTATATGGCACTCACTGCGATGCTCTCTGTGTTAATCGGCACTCACTGCGATGCTCTCTGTGTTATACGGCACTCACTGCGATGCTTTCTGTATTATACGGCACTCACTGCAATGCTCTCTCTATTATATGGCACTCACTGCGATGCTCTCTGTGTTATACAGCACTCACCGCAATGTTTTCTGTATTATATGGCATGCCCTCTGTAATATATGGCAGTGTATTGCACTCTATATTATATGGAAGTCCCTGTGATGCTCTCTGAGATATATATATATATATATATATATATATATATATATTCTCTCTCTCCCTCTACTAATAAAATAGATTACATAACTGGTACTGCATGATAGACAGTTTGTATTCTACAACCCCTTCCGGGAGGAGATATTTTTATGGACCACTACATCACCAATATTTTGACTGCGTCTGTAACAAGGTAAGAACCACAAATCTACCAGGTTGTTACCTTGCTACAGGCGCAATTTATTTTCTTGCAATAGCTCCACTATAAAGTGGTTGACGGTAGATGTCACATGTGCCCTCCATGGTGATAGCCACACATTCTGTGTAGACCACACCCACACACTAGGCATGCCCCCACACAGGGGCATTTTAAGAGAGGAGGGGGCCCATGTGCAGCCTCTGTTTGGGCCACATCCTCTCTGACGCGGCTCAGCGGCACTGAGCGCTGTAGATCCTGGCTTCATGCCAGAATCTACAGCACATGTATGAGTCTCCGGGAAAATGGTGCCCGCGCCTACTTTCCCGGGGACATCTTTTCTGTGCATGTGCAGATCACTGGGAAAATGGCCGTCACTCATTTTCCCAGTGTGTGTGCTGCTCTACAGCGCCGGTCTGGCGCTGCGGAGCAGCACTTCGGGAATCGGCAGAGAGGTAAGTATAATTACCTATGGGAGCAGGGTGTGCCTTGCACACTCTGCACCCATTATAGATACGCCCCTGCCCCCACATCACTAATCACATCACCACAGCACTTATCAAACTCCCCTGCGGTGACACACAATAGGCCCTTCATAAATTTCAGCTCCAGGCCCATGTGGACCTTAATCTGGCACTGCGTACATTGATGTGTCTGAACCTGCAGTTGGACTGCCGTAGTCTTCTTTGTTTGGTCACAGTGAGTGGAAGATCTATGTACATTTCGTAATGGCGGATGAGGAAGACGCGTCTTTGAGGTTACGTCAGAGATGTGTGATTGAATGTTGTGTTAAACTTGGAAAAAGTGGAAATGAAACTCATGAAATGTTGCAGCAAGCATACGGTGCAGAGACAATTAGCTGTGCTGCAGTATTTCGGTGGTGGAAGCACTTCAAAGAGGGTAATACGTGAATGACTGACTAAGCGCATTCTGGGAGACCATCCACCACGGTTACAGATGTCAACATTGCCAAAGCTGCGCAGATGTTGCAAAATGACAGAAGGTTACCTTTAAGCAAACTTTCAACTTCACTTGGCATCTCATTCGAATGGGTTCAGCACATTGTGACATATTGTTTCTCCTCACCTTAGGAACTGTGGGAGCACTCCCCCGTCACAAGAGACAGGAGGGTCAGGAGGGAGGCCTAGACAAGGGTGCATGAGTGACATGCCCCTTTGTTTAGAAATTGTGGTGGATGGCTGGTCCCGTCCTCAGGACTGTTGTGCTCTGTGCGGTGCCCCCGGCCGCACCACCCTAGTTACGGCTCGGCATCAGGCCATAAGATCTTCTTCCAGTCTTTCAGTTTTTGCTAACTTAAACTTATTTTTCTCTCTTATTTTTTTTTACCTCTAGCAGGTAGCAACACATTTTTCCATCCCAACTCTGTAAAAACAACCCCCCCATCACAATCACCATCGTGTAGCAGCTAATTTTTTTCCCCCACATTAGATCCCTGAAATAAACTTCCTTGCACACTAATTAGCAGCAAAACTAGTCTCACTAACGAGAGTAAGCTGTATCGCAGCAGTGCAGTGGCAGCCTGGTAGCAAATTAGAGAGCAGCTCATTCATTGGGTTACTTACAGCCAGGTTGACCTGACTGATGAATGGCTTGGGCATCGATACTGAAATGCTACAGTAGTATTTCTGTTCTGGCATTTTGGACTAACTTGCATCTTCCCTACATGCATTATAAAAAGTTCTTTCAATCTTCATGGGATTTACAATTTGTGCATGAATCAATTAGTTGGTCAAGAAAGCAAAAATGATGTTCATTTTTTTGTTGCTGTGGGCTTGGCTGGCTTGTGTCCTATTTAGCCAAATATATAAAAACTATATTTTGTGTTGGAATAGATGGAATGAACCGATGGGGCTGGAGAGAGCATATTTATGGGGGCATTCCACGGTGAAAGGGTGTTGCAGAAACTCCTTTCTCCAGAAAGGACTGTAATTTAATGCATCCTTCAGGTGGTGAGAATGAAACCTATACTATCAGTAGGACACCATTTACACCTGTTGGTGAGGTTAACTGCAATTTTATACACACAAGTTTCAATGTAATAAAAATATGTGGAAATAGTACACATGAAACAAAAGTTGACATTATGGTGATTCTAAGCTGGTAGTAGTCTTTGGGGTGATGTTGTAACTTTGTCAGAATGTGCATTACTGTGTTATCATTCACAGAAATGTTCACAGAGAAAGCATGGGTCACTACTCTACATTAAAGAGGCATGCAGATTCGGTATGAGTGACCACCGGACGGATGCCTGGCGGTTCAAATCCCGACAGCAGAAGACCGGCAGGCATCCAAATCCTGATCGGTAAGTAGACTATCTAACCCTAATCTTCTCCCCCACCCCTAACCCTAACTTAGGGGTGCCTAACCCTAACCTCCCCCTCCCCCCTAGTGCCTAAAAATAACCCCCCTGTTCCTGCAGCCTAAACCTAAGTCTCCCTGGGGGCGTGCTTAACCCTAACCTCTCCCTGGGGGGTGCCTAACCCTAACCCCTTCTTTCCCTAGCCCACCCTAAGTCCCCCCCCCGGGAGCTCCTAACCTAACCCTCCCCCCTCACCGCTATCCACGCCCACCGCCTGGCTTACCTCCGTTCGATATGCTGGGCGTCGGGCTCCCGGCATAGGTAAAATGACAGGCATCGGGATTTCGACGCCTGTCATTAGACCACTACCGGGATTAAACAGTCGAGAAGCCGGCAATCAGCATTTCGACTGTTGCCATTCTGACTGCATTCCCTTAGAATATGTGTGACTGGGAAAAATAGGCAAACTTGTGAAAAATGAAATGCTCTGTGCATCTGCACATATTCTACAGTTATTTATGTGGTAATTTTCTGACATCTTAATAAGGGCTCAACTGAAAAAAAAAGTGTTAATTTTACACATACAACATGATTTATTTTTAAAGTCTATAAAATGTATTTTATAGTTTATGTATTATTTATATCTGAGAATCTAGAAAACAACATAACTGAATGAACCTGTACACACACACACACACTTTCCAACGTTCACTTAATTTTACATAAATTTTGATGTTGCCTTCAGGATTGACAAATACAAAGAAATAGTATACAATGCAACAGGGAGGCTTTCACGTCTTATGGTGCATACACACGGTCAGATTTTCTGTCAGATCTGAACGATAACGATTGTAAAAATCGTTCATATCTGAAAGAAAATCTGACATGTGTGGCTGCAACGATGAACGATGCGCATTCCCGTTTGTCAGATAACAATATCTGACATCTGATGTGTTTGCAGTCAGATTTGGACAATTCCATTAATTTTAATACTGCCTGAAATCGTTCAAATCGTTGGTAAAATCGTTCCATGTGTATGCACCATACGGTCAGATATGTCAGATGAACGATTGAACGATTTTACCAGCGATTTGACGATTTTAGACTGTATTAAAATGAATGGAATCGTCCAAATCTGACTGCAAACACATCAGATGTCAGATATCGTTATCTGACAAGTGGGAACGCGCATTGTTCATCGTTGCAAGCTCCCGTCAGATTTTCTTTCAGATGTGAACAATTTTTAAATAAGTTATTGTTCGAATCTGACAAAAAATCTGACCGTGTGTATGTACCATTACACTTGGTCGAGGACAGAGTGGATGGTTTTGTCTACGCTCCACACAGGAGCCCTAAAAATACAACAGAGCTGTCTACCAAGATATTAACAATACTGTTTTGTGATCACAATAATATGTAGTTGACTGAGAGATTCTTTCACACTTTTGCTTAAAGTAGGAGAAATAAAGGTTTGAATCCTAAACGAATGGACATGATATATACACAATAACCTCAACAGCAATAAAATGGTTTTATGTAAAGTAATAAAGGATTTCTGTGATTTTATTTTCTACCTTAAGCCGGCCATACACGGTGCAATTTCCTAACGTTAAGATGTGTTGTACGATTTCCCTTGAGATTCTTCCCTTGAAATTCGCTATATGATTTGGACAAATGGTGTATGAATGTACAAACGATACCGATGCATCGTCTCTCACAAAATGGAGGGGGGAGTGGCCAAGGATTTTGCAAAACCTCGTATATCGGAGCCGGCTCCGTCGTGTGCATGCGCGAGACCCGGATAGCAATGGGCAATCCGTCGTTCCGGGTCTTGTACCGAAGGGGGCGTGCTGTCGATGTTGAGTGACAGTACGCCCCCTTTGTTGGGGGCGGGCCGGGGGAGTGGCTGCCCAAACGGAGGCGTTCCCATGTGAACGCCTCCGTTTGGGGCCGGCCCCACTGACATCACGAGTGATGTCAGTGGGAGAGATTTCGGCTCTGTTAGAGCCGAAATCTCTCTGGGGCTTCTGGCAACGAGACCCTACCACAAGGGTCTCGTCGCAAGCCCGATGGTCGCGATGGTCTTTACCATCGCGACCATCTCCCTGGCTGCTCACTATAGCTGTGGGTGGTCACCCACAGCTATGTGAGCGGCCAGGAGGCCGTTCTAAAAAAATAATAGCCCGACCCTGATTCAGAGCGAGCGCTCTGTCAAAGCGACCGGCTCTGAATCAGGGCCTCTCTTCTCTCAGCTCACACAGCAGGAGGGACTATACCCTCAGTGACCATTTACTAGGCATATTTTGAGTTCAAATTAGGAACTGGCTTGCACCAGAACAGCCTGAATTCTTTGTGATGTGCATTCAACAAGGTACTGGAAACACTCCTTAAAAATGTTGCTGCATGTTGACAAGATGATGCAGATTTATCAGATGCACATTCATCCTCTGGTTCTACCACATTACAAAGGTTATCTTATGGACTGAAACCTTGTGACTGTGGAGGCCACTGAGTTTATCGCAACACCTTAAGATGTCATGTGCTTTGTGACTTGGGGGAGATGTAGAAAAGTGCGTTAGGGGGATTAGTGGTATCAGTGCACGTTATGTGCTGCTGATACCACTTTTACCTCATGTATTAATGAGGAGATGTGTGGTAAATGGCAGGAGCACTACAAGATAGCACGCCGATATGCTAGGCAATGTATCAACGGTCAGTGGCACTGACTGTTCCGTCAGTCTTGTTGCCCCACCACAGCAGGGACAGCACTGTCCCTAGCTGCGGCAGCTGCCGGGCTCCAAGCTGCACGTGAGATCTTGCGATGCTGCGAGATCTCGAGCATGCCCAGTAGAGCAGGCCGTGAGGCGAGACAGCGCATCAGCACTAGGCTGATGCGCTGTGGCCTCTGTCAGGGATCGCCGGAGGGCGGAGTTTTCACTCCCCCACTCTGGCAGATGAGATTGTTAAAATGTCGACAGGCAACACGTTGACATTCTCAGAATGTTGACATATAATATAGGGTTAGGCAGTGGGATGTGAGTGTTAGGATTAGGCACTAGAGGGAGGTTAGGATTAGGCTATGTGGGAGGGGGGATTAGACACTAGAGGGAGGGGTAGGGATTAGGGGGACTGTACTTACCATGACACTGGAACATCAGATGGTCACATGACTGCCGGGACACAGAAGACGCAGGAGAAGCCACCAGGTAAGTGACCACTGGGCCACCAGGGACCATATGTCCGCATTCTATTATACCGACATTTCATTAGTGTCTGCATGAATAATGTCATGATCAATGTCAACATATCACACCTAACCCAACTGCACCACAGACTGAACCAATGAGACAAACAGGATGGACCCATTAGATTCATGTTGTTTATGCCAACTTCTGACCCTATCATCTGCATGTTACAGTAGTAATCAAGATTCATCAGACCAGGAGACTTTAGCAGTTTTCAAAAGTCCACTTTTGGTAATCCTGTAACCACTGTAGCCTCAGTTTCATATTCTTAGCTGACAGGGGTGGAAATATGTGTGGTCTCTGTGCAGTAGCACATTCACTTCAAGGTTCGGCATGCTCTTTTTTCAAAGATGACATTCTGCAAACCATTGTGAAAGCACAGTAATTTCAGTTTACTGTCAGTTTCTTGTCACATTGACCAAGTCTGGACATTCTCCACTGATACTCTCATTAACAAGGCATTTTCACCCAGAACTGCTGCTCTCTGCATGTTTTGTGCTTAGAGCACCAGCCACTGTAAACTCTGGAGACTATTGTGCATGGTAATTCCAGGAGCTCAGCAATTTCTGGGAGTCAAACTACCAGGTCTAACACCAACAATCATTCTACGGTTAAAGTCACTGAGATCACAATTCTTACACATACCGGTGTCTGGTCTGAGCAACAACTGACCTTTGATCATGCTTTTATGCATTGAATTGCTGTCACATAATTGTATTACTAGATATTTACATTAACAAGCAGGTGTACAGGCATATCTAATAAAGTGTCCGCTGAGTGTATGTGTGTCTATAAATATATGTATATTTATAATTTTATACACATATATAGTGTGATAGGATCATTGGTAAAGTGGTCTGTGGCAGGTACATTTGTCCCAGATTCCTGTCTTATGTGTTTTAAACCTCCAGGAGAAAGTCTGCAGTGTAGCAGGCTTGAGTCTCGGCTTTTTGAAAAGCCGGTTTGGGACCTGGGGGTTGTGGGTGAGAGGAGAGGGAGGGCTCCGCCCATGGCCACTCCAGGTTTTGGTTCTCTTACCCTGGTAACAGGCTTGTTAGGGTTTCCACCTGAGAGTGGCCAATATAAGCCTAGTGTGTTGAGGGCTGATTGTCTCACCTGGGAGAGCAGACAGGGAGTTTGCTCAGAGACACTTGAAAACCTAACTGTAAGTGTTGTGCTGTGCCCTTGTTGCTGGTGAGGGCATTAGGCCCTGCCAGGTTCTGGTAGTGAGGGAACTACCTGTGAAGTTAGTGCCCCGACAGGGCTAGGATTTATGTTTATGTTTTCTTTATGTTTGTTTCTGACATTGTACAATAAAGACTGGCGCCGACCAGCTTGTACTTGCATCCAGTCTGGCGTACTGTTTTCCAGCTGCTGTGTGTGAAAGGAAGGAGTCCTCTACCCAGGAGAGGGACCCCCTAACCTAACTGTGTCACAATATGGTGGAGAATGCGGGCAACCACACACACTGAAGTTGCAGCAAGAGGAAAACTTTCTGTTTAAAAATTAAAGGGACAGACACCCAGTTTGTGAGTGTGGAAATAACACTGTGTCCTTGGAGTCCCATAGAGGAGGCATCAGCCTTGCTCCAAGCTATAGCAGCTCAGCAGGAATCTACCAGAGCTCAGCAGGAGATGAACAAACTTCAGCAGGAATCTACCTGGGCTCAGCAGGAATCCACCAGAGTGCAACTGTTGGCCTTGGAGACAGCCCAGAGGCAACAACAGGTCGCCATCGAGGAAACCTGCCAGGCCATAAAAGAGGTGCTACAGCACCTGGTCGCCCGGCCCAGAGATGTTGCTACTGGTCCTCCCACCCCCACTCACTCCGTACGAGCCAGTCACTTCCTTCAAAAGATGACTTTGGGCGATGATGTGGAGGCCTATCTCGCCGCATTTGAAAGAACGGCCGAAAGGGAGAGTTGGCCCAAGGAGCAGTGGGCAAGTCTGGTGGCACCTTTTTTGTCTGGGGAGCCACAAAAAGCATATTTCGACTTATGCCTGGCTGATGCCAAGGACTATAAAAAACTAAAACAGGAGATCCTAACTCGCTTGGGAGTCACCACCTTTGTTCGTGCCCAACGGGTCCACCGCTGGGAGTTCCATAGGGACAAGCCTCCACGTTCACAGATGCATGACCTCCATCTGTCCTCAAAATGGCTACAGCCCGAGACGCTGACGGGACCACAGATCGTGGAAAGGGTAGTGATGGACCGGTACCTGCGATCATTACCTGTGACTCTGCGCAAGTGGGTGAGCCATGCAGACCCTAAGTCCGCGGACCAGTTGGTCGAGCTGGTGGAGAGGTACGTGGCGGCTGAGAAGCTGATGAGTATGCCCCACCGAGCCCCGATGGCGCACCGGCGAACTCCCACAGACACTGGTAAGACTGTTCCAGGGGAGAAGGGTGCTGGGCGGTGGAGTGTACCTAAGACTGAGGGTGTAGAACCTGGAGACAGGCCTGCCAGGCCAAGAAGGTTCTTGCCCCGTAAACGACTAGACATTAATATGACTCAGTGTTTCCGATGTGGTGGCTTCGGCCATATTGCCGCTAATTGTTCACTTACAACTGAACCTATGCAATGTGATACTGCTCATGTCTACTGCAGGGGATCTTTCTTTGCACAGACAGCCTGTACGGCTGACCGGCAGGCTGAGACTGATAAGCACATGTGTGTACTCACTGTAGATGGCAACCGAGTAGAGGCACTGTTAGACTCTGGTAGCTTGTTGACACTAATAAAAGCTGAGCTGGTGAACCCCTTGAGGCATACAGGGAAAACTGTTGGTGTGACCTGCATACATGGGGATACTCGATATTATGTTACGGCCGAGGTGAACATCGAGACACCATGTGGCTCTGCTATAGTTTCTGTGGGTTTGGTGCATGGTCTGGTGTACGATGCAATATTGGGGAGAGACTTTGCTCACTTCTGGAAGTTGTGGGAAAGCCGTTTTGTTCCAGAGGTGAACAACCCCGATCCATTTGAGAAGGTAGTCGATGTAGTGGAGGAGGGAGTTTCTTCTGAGGCAGAGTTATTCCCTTTTTCTACTACGGTTGGCGAACTAGAGAATGCGGAACGTGACGGTGGCCCGCCAACTGATGTGCCTCCCATTGAGGTGGGAAGTGTTGTTGGGCCAGGTGATCGTCTGCCTGATTTAGAGGTCAGAAGAGAGGTCTTTGCCGTGGAGCAGTTGAATGACCCTACTTTGGTAAAAGCCAGGGAGAATGTAAAAGTAGTTGATGGTAAACCCGTAGACCCTGATAGTCCTTTGTCCTATCCCCACATGGCAATGTGTCAGGATTTGTTATATCAGGTGACTAAGAAGAGGGAAGATATTGTGGAACAACTAATAGTTCCCAAAGCCTACAGAAGAACAGTGTTGGATCTGGCCCATGGTCATATAACGGCAGGCCATCTAGGGGTAGAGAAAACCACTGAGCGAATAATGCAGAGGTTTTTCTGGCCCGGGCTTCATAAAGAGGTGTCTGACTTTTGCGCATCCTGCCCTGAGTGTCAGTATCATGCTCCCAGGCCACATTTTTAAGGGTCCACTAGTTCCATTGCCTATTATAGAGGTGCCGTTTGAAAGAATAGCGATGGATTTGGTTGGACCCTTAATGAAGTCTGCCAGGGGACACCAGTATATTCTGGTCATAATGGATTACGCTACCAGGTAACCGGAAGCGATTCCGTTGCGCAATACGTCAACCAAGACCATTGCCTGAGAGCTAGTTCATGTCTTTAGCAGGCTGGGTATACCCAAGGAGATACTAACTGACCAGGGTACACCGTTTATGTCAAAAGTCATGAAAGAGTTATGTCGCCTGTTCAAAATTGAACAGTTAAGAACTTCGGTTTATCACCTCCAAACCGATGGGCTGGTCGAGAGGTTTAACAAGACGTTAAAACACATGCTTAGGAAAGTGGTCGACAAGGATGGTAGGGATTGGAATTACTTATTGCCGTATTTATTGTTGGCCATAAGAGAAGTTCCCCAGTCCTCCACCAGGTTTTCACCCTTCGACTTGTTGTATGGGAGACACCCAAGGGGGTTACTAGACATTGCCAAAGAGACATGGGAGGGGCAGTCTAGTCCTTACAAAACGGTGTTTGAGTATGTTTCTCAAATGCAGGAGAGAATTGCTGCGGTAGTGCCGATAGTGAGAGAGCACCTGGAACAGGCTCAACAGGCACAGCAGAGGGTATACAACCGCAATGCTCGGTTACGCAGCTTTGCTCCTGGGGACAGAGTGTTAGTATTGGTTCCCACTGTGGAAAATAAATTTTTGGCTAAATGGCAAGGGCCCTTTGAAATCTTAGAAAGAGTGGGGCAGGTCAATTACAAAGTTTACCAGCCGGGGAAAAGAAAGCCGGAACAGATATACCATATAAATCTGTTAAAGCCCTGGAAAGATAGAACGGCACTGTCGGCCGTCCGAGCCAGGGCCCTTAGTTCCCGAAGTGACAGTGGCAAAAACCCTGTCGGCAAATCAACAACAAGAGGTCAAGGAGTTTCTGATCAGAAATAGGGTGCTGTTCTCTGACGTACCTGGGAAAACCTCGGTCATTAAACATGACATCATCACTGACCCAGGGGTTAAAGTTAATCTAAAGCACTATAGGTTTCCAGAAGCACAAAGAGAATCGGTGTCGAAAGAAATTAAAAATATGCTAGTTAGGGGTTATTGAAGAATCACATAGTGAATGGTCAAGTCCCATTGTGTTGATTCCAAAGCCCGACGGGAGTGTGCGTTTCTGCAATGACTTCCGAAAGTTGAACAGTGTTTCAAAATTCGATGCCTACCCGATGCCAAGAGTGGATGAATTGATTGAGAGACTAGGGACGGCAAGGTATTTAACCACTCTTGACCTAACCAAAGGGTATTGGCAAGTACCGTTAACCGAGAGCGCCAAACAAAAGACAGCTTTTTCAGCGCCAGAGGGCTTGTTTCAGTACAAGATGTTGCCCTTCGGGCTACATGGGGCACCTGCTACCTTCCAAAGAATGATGGACAGGATTCTAAGACCCCATAGACGGTATACGGCTGCTTATCTGGATGACGTGGTCATTCATAGTCCTGAATGGCAGTCTCACTTACCCAGGGTACAAGCAGTTTTGGACTCCATCTATAAGGCAGGTTTGACAGCCAACCCAAAAAAGTGTTGTCTAGGCATGGAGGAAGTAAAATATCTGGGATACACCATTGGCAGAGGCCTGATAAAGCCTCAGCTCAATAAAGTTGATGCCATACAAAACTGGCCACGGCCTCTGAATAAGAAGCAGGTGAGAGCCTTCTTGGGAATTACGGGGTACTACAGGAGGTTTGTACCCAACTTTGCCACCATGGCAGTCCCACTGACTGACCTGACCAAAGGCAAACAAAAAGTCATGGTAGAATGGAGTCCTGAGGCGGAGAAAGCGTTTCAGGAGTTGAAAGTAGCGTTGTGTTCCCAACCAGTCCTGATGACTCCTAATTTTGACAGGGAATTCATAGTACAAACCGATGCATCAGAAGTAGGTATAGGAGCGGTCCTGTCCCAGAACAAGGAGGGTGAGGAACACCCTATTTTCTATCTAAGCAGAAAGTTGAATGTACATGAGAGAAACTATGCCACAGTGGAGAAGGAGGCGTTGGCCATAAAGTGGGCGTTAGAGGCTCTCAGGTACTACTTGGTTGGAAGAAAGTTCAAATTGATCACTGACCATGCCCCTTTGAAGTGGATGTCCGAAAATAAAGACAGTAATGCGAGAATTACGAGATGGTTCTTGGCATTACAAACTTTTAAATTTTCAGTGGAACACAGGCCAGGAAGCCAGCTGGCCAATGCTGACGCGTTGTCACGCGTTCATTGTTTGGGGGCTTCAGTTGTTCCGCCCCACAGGTCGAAACAATGGGGGGGGATATGTGATAGGATCATTGGTAAAGTGGTCTGTGGCAGGTACATTTGTCCCAGATTCCTGTCTTATGTGTTTTAAACCTCCAGGAGAAAGTCTGCAGTGTAGCAGGCTTGAGTCTCGGCTTTTTGAAAAGCCGGTTTGGGACCTGGGGGTTGTGGGTGAGAGGAGAGGGAGGGCTCCACCCACGGCCACTCCAGGTTTTGGTTCTCTTAGCCTGGTAACAGGCTTGTTAGGGTTTCCACCTGAGAGTGGCCAATATAAGCCTAGTGTGTTGAGGGCTGATTGTCTCACCTGGGAGAGCAGACAGGGAGTTTGGCTCAGAGACACTTGAAAACCTAACTGTAAGTGTTGTGCTGTGCCCTTGTTGCTGATGAGGGCATTAGGCCCTGCCAGGTTCTGGTAGTGAGGGAACTACCTGTGAAGTTAGTGCCCCGACAGGGCTAGGATTTATGTTTGTTTTCTTTATGTTTGTTTCTGACATTGTACAATAAAGACTGGCGCCGACAAGCTTGTACTTGCATCCAGTCTGGCGTACTGTTTCCCAGCTGCTGTGTGTGAAAGGAAGGAGTCCTCTACCCAGGAGAGGGACCCCCTAACCTAACTGTGTCACAATAGCCTATATGGAAGTGCCATCTAAAACATTAAGATTTAGGTATATAGTGCTCAATATCCATATTTATCACTTTTATAGTATTCCCAAATCCTTTGAAATCTTCCATTCTTGTATCCTGAAATAATCCAAGACAATGCAGGATTTACTATTAACAGATGCATGCCGAGAATAAATTAATGAGAATGTGTTTGTAAGCCAATAGCAAAATCAACATGCCTCTGATTGGCTGGAGTGTGAATAAGCTGCACTAAATTGCTATTAGCATATAGGCTAGACTCCACTTCGGTTATAAAGGAAGTACAAAGCATAAATGAGGTCCACTGGTAGTCAGGCTATAGATGCTGGTTTGGGGAAGTGGTGGACATTTTTTGTTTTATTTAAATCTTTTAATTTTTTTATGATGATGATGACTGGACTATCTAATATCCAAACTCATCAAGATACAATTAAAGCAAAAATTTTTTTGTTAATAATTTGTTACAGATGTGTCCTAATACTACTATTTCATAAGATGGAACTGATTAATTTGACATGCGAAACTTGAATATCTGTGAATATCTGTGAATAACGCCAGACCGGAAGTGCACGCCCGAGTGCAAAGGAGACCAGCCAAGAGAAGTCGGAACATCGGAAGGTAGGAGTTAGTGACAGTTAGCTAGCTCCCAAAAGATGTCCATCTCCATCAGGCATAGAATTGGAATCCTGTAACAACAAGCAGACCGGAACCGCATATATTCTATCAAAAGGCTATAAACATTGAGTCTTGTTATTGTTTTTAGTTATTTTTATGGCATTGCATTTCATTATTTATATACTGTACACTCTTTTAGTTTAATAGCGCTCTGTTTTTCATTTTAAAATCTCTGAGCCAGGTCAGAGTTGCTGTAATTGTGCTCAAGAGGCCGATGTTACCGATGTATACGCATAACTGCAAGGTATTACGGATGCGAGAAGGCAGTAGTGTGCGTCTATGCTGGCTGAGCTGGGACAGACAGTAGCATATATTTGCAGCTTCATTGTGTGCGATTACGCAGTTGCGATACGTGCTGAATCAGGTCCTATGTGTCCAAACCCAGATGTCAGCATACCTCTAGTCTCCAACACATTTTAGCTATTACCATGTAACCTATTGCAGTATTGCAGGTTGTGTGAAACTATACCATCTGAACAAATTTGTCTCCCATTGTAACCAGATTAATTTTGCTACTCGTTACCTGTTATTTTATTAACTGCACATCCATAATATCTGCATCATATACATATCCAATTGTGTATTAGTACTACATATTTCTTACAAAAAGTGAGATGGTTAAAAAGACATTGTAGCGACAATTGACCTCATTTTTTCGTACCTAATATCCATATCCATATATGGGTAATTCCATATTACTCATGTTACATTTCATGTTAATTTTTAGATATCTAAATCCACCACACAAAAATTAAGCTGAAATTCAACATTTCAGAACAAATGTACACTCTTATTAGTTACATTTCATTGTTTATATGCGTGACTCATGTTACAGCAGACTAGACATTGGAACTGAGGGGACTTGTACATTTATTCAAACCAGCTCTCCTAATATCTTTACAATATGATTGTTATACAATACACTTATAAGACCCTAAACTTATAATTGACACACAAACAAAAAACTGAATGTTAACTATACTTTAAATCAATTTTGACACGTGACTCATGTTACATACGAATGTGTCTCATGTTACAATTTTGTCCCCAGTTAGAGCTCTGATACAGATCACTCAAACCTGTAGAATATACATGAATCAATGTAGGCCTGCTTATCTTCCTGATTAATTGTAAAGAATGTGTGTATGTATGTATGTGTCTATCTGTCTATATATATATATATATATATATATATATATATATATTCATACAAACTCGGCACACAGTTACTTTTCAAACTGAAAATACCGGGAATGTTAGTTCGAAAATATTGCAATAATTTGTCCAGCTGGCCAACCACGTCAAGGTCTTCCCATCTGGCCAGTCTCTACACTGACTCTCAACATACGAGCTTTGCTCTGCCACATTTGGTACCAGCTAACACAGATTTTAAATGCAAATTATGCTTCTTCCATAAGTATGGGTCCTGGCTTAAAGAGAGAACCATAGCCAGGCATATCAATTAATTAGCACCTGGGTAATTAGCACCTGGGCAAAACTGACAGTTTGTCCTACATTTGAAAAGCAGGGTGCCCTAGCAAGTGTGACCACAATTTTTTTTTATATAAATAACAGGCTTAATCCATGGCACTCAACCATCTAGGGTGACACTGGTATGTTACTACACTATACACATATACACAAGGGCTGATTGAATAGTAATTATACTACCTCTGTTTTTCTGTCCCATAGGTAGACGTGGCAACATTATGTAGGTTATTGTGAAGCTCATACTTTGATGTGTCTGAACCTGCGGTTGAACTGCCGTAGTCATCTTTGTTTGGTCACAGTGAGTGAAAGAACGTTTCGTCATGGTGGATGAGTAAGAAGTGTCTGTGAGATGACGTCAGAGATGAGGGATTGAATTTTGTGTTAAACTTGGAAAAAGTGGAAATGAAACTCATGAAATGTAATGGCAAGCATTACAGCACGGCAAGAAACAATTAGCCGTGCTGCAGTATTTCAGTGGTGGAAGCACTTCAAAGAGTGTAATATACGAGTGATTGACAATGCGTGTTCTGGGAGACCATCCAACACGGTAAGAGATGTCAACATTGCCAAACCTGCAGATATGTTGCAAAATGCCAGAAGGTTAACTTTACGTGAACTTCCGGCTTCACTTGTCATCTCATTCGAACGGGTTCAGCATATTATGACCAAGAAACTGAAAATGCATCGAGTGTGTGCCAGGTGGATACCCAGAAATCTCACAGAAGAGCAGATGCGACGATGAATGGAATCGTGCAAGAACACAGTTCAGATTACACGATTTTCTGACATCGATTGTGACGTGTGACGAATTTGTGGTTTCGTCATTATGAATCCAAACAAGAGTCCAGTGTATGGAAACGCAAATTCGCCTCCGCCCAAAAAATTCTGTGTGATTCTTTCGGGGAGTAAAGTCATGCTTCTGCTGTTCTTTGATGCACACTGTATAATCCTACAGCACTGTGTTCCCCGTGGACAAACAATTAATGGTGATTACTATGCATGCGTCCTGAAAATCCATTTGCGTGGAGCCATGAGGAAAAAAGACCACATTTGCTAAAGAAACAGTGGTTCTTGCTCCAAGACAATGCCCTACCACATGTTGTTGCTGTTGCATTGGCAGCACTGACTGAAATTAACAGGACAGGAATGCATTCGGTGTGATTTACCGCTGGCCGCATGGCCGGCGGTTCAAATCCCGGCAATGGCAGCCTGAGCCTGAGCCTAACCCTCCCTCCCCCTAGCCTAACCCTGAACTCCCAGTGTGGTGCCTAACCCTAAGTCCCCCTCGGGAACCCTAAACCTAACCCACCTTGTGGCTGTCCGTGCCCGGCATCACTTCGATCTGGATGCTGGGCACCGGTGTCACGGCGTAGGTATAATGACAGGCGTCAAGATTTCGGGAAGCCGAATGTCTGCATTGCGACGGCCAGCTTCCTGTACATATACCGACAGGAACACCGTCCATATAGCCCAGACTTAGCACACCTTGATTTCTGGGCATTCCCAACCCTGAAAAAACAACTGCACAGAAAGAAGTTCCCGACGGATGATGAAGTTAAAGATGTCACAGCTGTAACACTAAAAGTGATGTCCCAAAAGAGTCTACTGCATGTCTTTGATTCGCTGCAAAAAATGTATTGAATGTGAGGGACGCTACATTGAAAAATAAAAATATTCAGATCCTGTGGAGTCATGGGATTCTGAATAAAAACATCAGTCTCATTACTTTTCAATCAGTGTATATATGTATATACACACATATACATACGCACACAAAATACTGTGCAAAAGTTGCACAGTGCAAAAGTTGCAAAGTGAAACAACAGAAGACAATTCTAAATCAAATCAATATTTGGCGTGACCTCCCTTTGCCTTCAAAACATTATCAATGCTTCTAGGTACACACAAAGTCAGGGATTTTGTAGGATTATAGTCAGATGTATGATTAAACAATCATACCAAACAGGTGATAATGTTCATCATTTTCATATGTAGGTTGAAACACAGTCATTAACTTAAACAGAAACAGCTGTGTAGGAGGCTTAAAACTGGGTGAGGAACAGCCAAACTCTGCTACAAAGGTGAGCTTGTGGAAGACAGTTTCATGTCACAGGTCACAACATGGCAAGACTGAAAACAGCAACAAGACACAAGGTAGTTTTATACTGCATCAGCAAGGTCTCTTTAAGGCAAAAATGTCAAAGCAGACTGGGGTTTCCAGATGTGCTGTTCAAGCTCTTTTGAAAAAGCACAAAGAAACTGGCAACATTGAGGACCGTAGAGGCAGTGGTCGGCCAAGG
Organism: Taudactylus pleione; assembly: GCA_031769625.1. Classification (NCBI taxonomy): domain Eukaryota; kingdom Metazoa; phylum Chordata; class Amphibia; order Anura; family Myobatrachidae; genus Taudactylus; species Taudactylus pleione. Next base: position 3,149,143 of record JAUIMM010000957.1, read on the forward strand.
AAACTTAGTGCATCAGATGAAAGACACATCGTGCTTACTTCCCTTCGAAATCGGAAGATGTCCAGCAGTGCAATTAGCTCCGAACTGGCAGAAACCAGTGGGACCCAGGTACACACATCTACTGTTCAGAGAAGTCTGGCCAGAAGTTGTCTTCATGGAAGAATTGCGGCCAGAAAGCCATACCTTCGACGTGGAAACAAGGCCAAGCGGCTCAACTATGCATGAAAACATAGGAACTGGGGTGCAGAAAAATGTTCACACAATACACTACGATCTTTTAAGCAGCATATACTAAAATGTTAGCGGTGCAGCACCCGGCTCCTGTCACTGAGGGGGAGTCAACACCTTGGTGTCACCCATCGGCGGGTGACACCCGGGTGCGGCCCGCACCCCCCTTGTGATGCTACTAAACACCTTATATCTAATTACAGAAACACTATCATGCCACATCACAGATAGGCGGTATCACAGACCAAACCTCCAACATATCAAGCAAACTCTTCTACAATATTTTGATCTGCACACATCTTGAGCTATGTGGCTACGCCAAGTAACGGGATGTTATGAGGATCCAGACGTTCAGAATGCCAACAGTGGCATCTTGACAGTTTTAATTCCAACAGATTCTGATGGTGAGTATTAAGGTTATGGATAGTCACTAGGGGGAGGATTAGGCTTCAGGAGTGGATGGTTAGTGTTAAGCTGCGGGAAGGAATGGTTAGGGTTAAGCTGCAGGAGGGGTGGGTTAGGATTAGAATAATTACCAAAATCCATTGGGATTTTGACCGTCAAGATGACGCTATCGCTATTCTGATCATCAGCATTGTGACTGTCGAGATCCTGTGCTCAAACCCAAGATACAATTAAAGTGAATCTTGATGTGGTTATGTTCTTACACAGTATTTTGAGCTACACATACCTTAAGATAGCTGCAGTTCAAATTACACTCATTATAATTTTGACGTTTATATTCAGTTAACTAATGAGGCCAATAGCATAATATCAAATGCAGCTTATGTAACAAAACAGAGCACTCTCCCTTTTGAAAAAGCTTCCTCCATAATAAATCACAGCTCATGCGTATGGCCCCTATTTACTACAATCCCCATTTTAAATGCGGTTGTAGTGTGATATTTTTTACTATATTTGCATTTCGCATTTAAGAATTTTCACAGGAATTTATCAAAAATCCCTTGCAGGGACAGAGCTTGCGATAAAAGCTCTGTCCCTGCGAATCCCCTCCACACAATTCTCACTTAATTTTTCACAAAAAAATACAGTATGTGCCCGCGCATGCGCCGCCGACACACCAACCACCCCAGCAATCGCCCACCGTCCCCTTTACCCCTTCGCACTGCAGGAGTATGGAGACCAACTGACTGGAGCCCCAGAGGACCTCACCGAAGCACCGATCTCCTTTCACTGGATGGTTGGATGCAGGTAAGTGGGTTTTTTTTACTTTGTTTTTATTTATTTCTTACAGTGATCAGCTTGTGGTCTATTTAGAGTGACCACACAGCTGATCATAGGGGTCAGCTCAGAGCAAGAGTCAGGGAACCGGAGGAAAGCCCTGTGATGATAACGCCATCTGAAGGTGGCGTTATCATCACAGGGCTTCCCCCGGTATTTTTTAACAATATATTTTTAGTAAATCTGAGCAGATCACATTTTACATTAAAAGTATGGGAAATGCGATCTGCTTACTAAAAATCTGTGAATTGAAGGGATGGGAGTAGATTTTCACGAAAACTACCACAATTGCCCTTTAATAAATGTATGTGATACTAAAATAATGAGAAAGAGTATGAAAACACCCTTTTTAAAAAATGTTTGTAAAAATAATATTGATAAATAGGCCCATGTGTGATAACTGGCAAGTGCTAATTATTGCATATCTGTGTAACAATATCTGTACCATTCAGATACTGTAGATGGCGGGAGAACAAAAGTAAACAGGAAGGTAACTGTTTATATTCTCTCCCTGTTATTTTATGTAATATTGCTTAGGCAATTAGGTAGGCAAAATTAGAATATTTACAGCTGATTACAGTTCTGAACATCCATGTTATTTTTATGATAGTTTATGTGTATTGGAAGTAAGAGATACATATGTGCTTTCAGCTCTGTTTTAGAATGAGTAGATGGAGGTATTAAGGCGGTGAGATGAAAATATAATTTTGCATTAGAAGGTGTAAAGGAGTACATTTAAGGCTGCTTGTGTACATGGGAGGCAATAGCTGATGCAAGTTTTGCAAAAAGAGTAGAAGGAATGTAGATGTACAGATGTCTCTGTATGAAGTGAATCAGATGTAATGTAGTCTTATATAAGGTGAAATTTAGATTTACTGCTTTCTCCTTATAAGAGGTGAGTCAGTTGTGATGTAGTCTTCACACAAGACAAAAGATGCATTGTGGCTGTACAAATGTCTCTGTATAAGAGATGAGTCAAATGTAATATTGTTTCATAAAAGGTGAAATGTAGATGTACAGATGTATCTGTGCCCAGTGAGTCAGATGTAATGACGTGTTCTAGAAGGCAAGGTGAAATGTAGCTATATCTCTGTATAAGAGGACAGTCAGTTGTGAGGCAGTAAAACAGTGTTGGATTGGGGTATGAAGGTCCCAGTGGGGGAAAGAAGTAGTAGGGGGCCAGTGGGGGATTCTACCTAGGGGCTGTGGGACTGCAGCCCCCCCAGTAAAAATCTGCCACTGCGAGTCTCCAGCGTGCTGTGGTCCTGGCTCCGGCATTCCCCACTCACCAGCGTAAGCATGATCATCACTAGCATGGCAGGCACAACAGGGAGAAAGAGACAGTCTCATTGTATATGTCTGCCCTGCATGTATTGGCACTGTAGTGGCTTCCTATTGGAAGCCCTACCTGCTAATCTCACACAAGGCTGGCAGTTTCAGGGGAGAAAACTCATCCTCCTGTTGGACTGCCAGTCTGGAGTGTGATAGCACAGTAAGAGTAAGAACTTCCAGCATGAAGTCCACACTGCATACCTCCCAACTGTCCCGCTTCCCCCCTGGCCAGTCCCGTTTTTCTGGGACTTTCCCGCTGTCCCACCCGTGGGCCGCAGTGTCCCGCGGTGGGTGTGGGGGGGGATAGTTGGGGAGAGCACAAACCGCTGCTCTGCATAGCAAATCAGGAGGAGGACAGGAGGAGAACAGATGCCGTGCGCATGCGCACATCAGTTCTCTTGTGTACAGACTGACTGGGGGCTGCCCAGCAGCTCGGAGAGTGCTGGGCACGCCCCCAAAGTGATGAAAACGGGGGAAGCTGCGAGGCTCCGCCCCATTTTCCATAGACTCCGCCCCTTTCCCGGCAAGACACGTCTCCTTTCCGGGAGGTGACACTGTGCTAATCGCCGGCTGTAATATGTTTCTAGGGGTTGCACACTGTGCAGCCCTAGAAGATGTTATGCTAAAGTTTTTTTTGCTCATTTTTTTTTCTCTTCTTTCACAAGCGCAGCTTCTGCGTATGCGCAAAACAAGTTTCGGGACTCTGGTCAGCGCTGATCTAAACTGTAGCCCGGGCAGCCCCTCGGAATGGAAGAGGTAGGAACCACCACTGGTAGGGGCCCATGCTTAAGAGTGTGGTCAGCCCCACGTGGAAGGGGGGGTGGCCAGTCAACCATTGGAAAGAAAATAGCCTGCAGACTACAAGGCTACTTTAAGAAAGATAGACAAATAGATAGATAGACAAATAGATAGATAGATAGATAGATAGATAGATAGATATATTAAGTTTAAGAGATCGCTGGGACATCCAGGAAGAGATTGCAGAGAGACAGTTGGAGATACGAGTCAGAAGAGAGGGGGAGAGATCAGGGGAGGAAAGGTAGATTTGAGTATCATCAGCATAGAGATGATAATGGAGGTCGAAAGAGCTGATGAGTTCACCTAGAGAGGAAGTATAGAGGGAGAATAGGAGAGGACCAAGAACAGAACCTTGGGGAACACCTACTGTAAGAGGCTGTGGAGGGGAAGAGGAGTCATGAGATGAAACTGAGAAAGATCTGTCAGAGAGGTAGGACGACAGCCACTGAGAGGGCAGTTTCACGTAGACCAAGGGATTGAAGGATATGCAGCAGGAGAGGGTGGTCCACAGTGTCAAAAGCAGCAGAGAGATCAAGGAGAATGAGAACAGAGTAGTGGCCTTGGCATTTGGCAGCAAGGAGGTCATTGCTGACTTTCGTGAGGGCAGTTTCAGTGGAATGGAGAGAACGGAAGCCAGACTGAAAAGGGTCAAGGAGGGAGTGGGAGGAAAGAAAAGTGGTAAGGCGGTTGTAGACAATCCGCTCAAAGAGTTTGGAGGCAAATGGATTAGGATCAAGGGTAGATTTTTTAAGAATGGGGGAGACAAGGGCATGCTTGAATGCAGAAGGAACAGTGCCTGATGAGAGGGAGAGGTTAATGGGGTGGGCAAGATGGGAGCAGGCAGATAGAGAGAGGAAGCGGAGGAGGAGGGAGGGGATAGGATCAAGGGGGGAGGTGAAAGGGGGGAGGACCGGATGAGGGCCATGACTTCCTCTCCAGATACAGGGGAGAAGGATGTTAGAGTTGGTAAAGTTGATGGGGAGGGGTGATCTGGGAAAGGAGGAGGTGGAGAGCTGGGGGACTGGTTGGATATGATGTCCTGACGTATGGAATCAATTTTAGATGTAAAGTAGGTAGCAAAGTCAAGGGCAGTGAGCTAGGAGGGGAGACGAGGAGGGGGTGGGCGAAGGAGGGAGTTGAAAGTGGTGAAGAGACACTTTGAGGTCAACCAGGTTTTCCCCTACACTTCCGTGGGTCAGTCCGACCCTGTAAGAGAAAGTAACAAGTAGATACATCTTGGAATAAGAGGCGAGTCAGATGTAATGTAGTGTTATATACTATAAGATGAAATATAGATGTACAGATATACCTATGTAAGAGGTAAGGTAGTATTTATATAAGAAAGTGAAAATGTAGATGAACAGATCTCTGTATAACAACAGGTGAGTTAAATATGATGTAGAGCTATATTTACAAAGCGGGTTTTCAAAGCCACCGGTTCTCAAGGATTTAAAATGGCAATTATTATTATCCTTTATTTGTATAGCGCCACAAGGGTTCTGCAGCGCCTTACAAATATGCAAAACAAGCATACAAACATGCAGCATCGGTCTTAGGCCCTCATTCAGAGCCACTCGCTATTTGCGGTCGTTCGTTCTAAAACTAGGGGTGGCTATTCAAATGAACCGTTGGCTGTTTGCGGTCTGTTCACGCCTCTATGTCTGAACGAGCGAACAAAACTTGCGTTCGTTTTTTGGAAAAATACGCCCCCTGGCCGCTCGCATCCTACGTCATGTCCGCTATTTATTAGATTAATCGAGTACATCGACAAGGGTATGAACTGCTCACTATTCTTGGGGTTGGTGTTTGCTACCACAATTTTGCGAGCAGTTCTGACTATAAAATAACCCAGTGACGTGGTCAATGATGCTGCTGTTTTAAATATGCACACCCATAAAACGCCCGTTTTGACCTTTAAGCACGCCTGTGTTCTGATTTCCACTCCCCATTTTCAAGCACCTTCCCCTGTTACCACCCACATACGCCTCTTTCTGTCACTCAAAATAGCAGGCATTCGCTATTTTGCGAGCACATGAATTTCGGCCGCACTGACTGGTTAGCGCAGGCGTATAACGATCCGTATGCATGCGCAGTTGGGCTAACATCGCTCGGAACGAACGAGCGGCCGCTTACGAGCGGCTCTGAATCAGGCCCTTAGATCAGTCAATTATCGGAGTTTTGAGTAACCCTAAGCAGGATATGCCCGGAAGCTAATTGATGGCGCCCACAAGAAACAGCTATTCAATTAAATAACCTTTTCGCCCCGTTGTAAACACTGGGTTAACACATACTAACCCATTGATTCCACGTAAATTGCAGAATCAAGGGGCTTCCCCGTGCGTTAAACCCCATCAGGGTGCCTTCTAACACAGGCTTTTCCTCGCAGCTCCTGAAGCAGCGAGAAAAAGTTCACCTCTGAGTCTTAACACCAAGAAAATGGTCATGACATGCCTGCGTTTGAGCAGACATCCTTCGCTGCCACTCGAAAAACGGTCCCTCTCAATCACTTGTGAATAAATCCTTACTGCAAGCAACAGTAATGAAACTTGACGCACGCGCAGTGTGACTCAGACACATGTGCAGATCAATAATCACTAAAATGCATAAACCTTGGCAATGTGTCCATCACTGAATCAGGCCCATAAATACGATCAGGAGAAATATGTACAGATCCCCGAGTATAAGCATTGAGTCAGATGGAAAACAGTCTTTATATAATAGGATAAAGTGAAATGTAGATGTATGCAACTCTCTAAGAGCGGAGACAGAAGTAATGTAGTGTTATATAAGGTGAAATGTAGATGCACTTATGTCTCCGTGTAAGCTTTAAATATATGTATAAAAAAGTGATAGTATTGTCCAGCGCAAAACAAAGTGTCATTTTGGGGCAATGTCATGCTTGCCTACCCTCCCGAATTCTGCGGGAGCCTCCCGAATTAAGGTGGGAGCTCCCGCTACCCTGCACAGTAAATGTAATCCCCCGCTTTCCTCACTGCACAGCAGAAAGCCCGGACTGCGCATGTGCGAGTCCGGATGTAATGGGGGCGGGACCCGGGCTTCAATATGTGGAGAAATGGGGCAGGGAGTCTGTTTACTACAGATAGATGCCTTCCGGGTCCACCCCCTGCACAGAGCAGCTGACTTACTGGCCAAAGTTCACACAGACTGCTGGGAGAGACTGATGCTCCCAGCATTCCCTGCCCAGCCATAACCGAGGAAGACAGATGGCGGAGGAGCTGATGCCAAACTGTTTGAGCTCGAGGAGCAATGTGCGAGTGTTTCACAATTCAGAGGCTGAGGCAAAAAACTCTGTGATATCTGTTGTTATCAGTGACAGTGCTGCAGGAGAGGGGAGTGTGTGTGCATATCATCATCATCATCATCCTTTATTTATATGGCGCCACAAAGGTTCCGCAGCGCCTTACACAGTACATAAATGAGCACACAAGAAAAAACAGTTAATAGTAACACAAAACAATGCAGGACAAGGACAAGGTTTATACACAGAGCTGCATAACACAAGCAGCAGGGCCTCAGCAACCAGGTGTTAGGTGTCATTGTGGGGAGTTAGGAGTAAATGATACTATAAGTAGGGGGAGGAGAAGCATGTGAGGGATGAGGGCCCTGCTCGTGAGAGCTTACATTCTAAAGGGGAAGGGCAGACAGACAAGGGTGAAACAGATGGGGTAGATAGTGAGGAAGGAGCATGGAGCAGCGGGTTAGGATATGTGCTGCAGAATGTGTGTGTATAAGACAGGGTTGCCTACCCTCCCGATTTGGGCGGGAGCCTCCCGATAATCGGGTGCAGCTCCCGTCCCCCCGGAAAGGCAGGCAAGCCTCCCGGCGGCCGCCGATCCCCCGACATCCACCCACAATTTACACCTAACCCCCGCTGCGAGGGCAGCCAGTGACGCGATTCACGTCCCTCAGTGTTGTGTCAGTGGTGCAGGAGAAGAGTGTGTGTGTGTGTGTGTGTGTGTGTGTGTGTGTGTGTGTGTGTGTGTGTCAGTGTTGTGTCAATGCTGCAGGAGAGGGGAGTGTGTGTGTATCAGTGTTGTGTCAGTGCTGCAGGAGAGGGGAGTGTGTGTGTGTGTGTGTGTGTATCAGTGTTGTGTCAGTGCTGCAGGAGAGGGGAGTGTGTGTGTGTGTGTGTGTGTGTGTGTGTGTGTGTGTGTGTGTGTGTATCTGTGTTGTGTCAGTGTCAGTGCTGCAGGAGAAGGGAGTGTGTGTGTATCAGTGTTGTGTCAGTGCTGCAGAAGGGAGTGTGTGTGTGTGTATCTGTGTTGTGTCAGTGTTGCAGGAGAAGGGAGTGTGTGTGTGTATCAGTGTTGTGTCAGTGCTGCAGGAGAAGGGAGTGTGTATCAGTGTTGTGTCAGTGTTGCAGGAGAGGGGAGTATGTGTGTGTGTATCAGTGTTGTGTCAGTGCTGCAGGAGAGGGGAGTGTGTGTGTGTATCTGTGTTGTGTCAGTGCTGCAGGAGAAGGGAGTGTGTGTGTGTGTGTGTGTGTGTGTGTGTGTGTGTGTGTGTGTGTGTGTGTGTGTGTGTGTGTGTGTGTGTGTGTGTGTGTGTAAGTGTTATGTCAGTGCTGCAGGAGAAGGGAGTGTGTGTGTGTATCAGTGGTGTATCAGTGTTGCAGGAGAGGGGAGTATGTGTGTGTGTATCAGTGTTGTGTCAGTGCTGCAGGAGAGGGGAGTGTGTGTGTGCATATCTGTGTTGTGTCAGTGCTGCAGGAGAAGGTAGTGTGTGTGTGTGTGTGTATATATCAGTGTTGTGTTCGTGTCTCTGTGCTGCAGGAGAAGGGAGTGTGTGTGTGTCTATCAGTGTTGTGTCAGTGCTGCAGGAGAGGGGAGTGTGTGTGTGTGTGTGTATCTGTGTTGTGTCAGTGTTGCAGGAGAAGGGAGTGTGTGTGTGTATCAGTGTTGTGTCAGTGCTGCAGGAGAAGGGAGTGTGTATCAGTGTTGTGTCAGTGTTGCAGGAGAGGGGAGTATGTGTGTGTGTATCAGTGTTGTGTCAGTGCTGCAGGAGAGGGGAGTGTGTGTGTGTATCTGTGTTGTGTCAGTGCTGCAGGAGAAGGGAGTGTGTGTGTGTGTGTGTGTGTGTGTGTGTGTGTGTGTGTGTGTGTGTGTGTGTGTGTGTGTGTGTGTGTGTAAGTGTTATGTCAGTGCTGCAGGAGAAGGGAGTGTGTGTGTGTATCAGTGGTGTATCAGTGTTGCAGGAGAGGGGAGTATGTGTGTGTGTATCAGTGTTGTGTCAGTGCTGCAGGAGAGGGGAGTGTGTGTGTGCATATCTGTGTTGTGTCAGTGCTGCAGGAGAAGGTAGGTGTGTGTGTGTGTGTGTATATATCAGTGTTGTGTTCGTGTCTCTGTGCTGCAGGAGAAGGGAGTGTGTGTGTGTCTATCAGTGTTGTGTCAGTGCTGCAGGAGAGGGGAGTGTGTGTGTGTGTGTGTATCAGTGTTGTGTCAGTGCTGCAGGAGAGGGGAGTGTGTGTGTGTATCAGTGTTATGTCAGTGCTGCAGGAGAAGGGAGTGTGTGTGTGTGTATCAGTGGTGTATCAGTGGTGTGTCAGTGTTGCAGGAGAGGGGAGTGTGTGTGTGCATATTTGTGTTGTGTCAGTGTTGCAGGAGAGGGGAGTGTGTGTGTGTGCATATCTGTGTTGTGTCAGTGCTGCAGGAGAGGGGAGTGTGTGTGTGTGTGTGTGTGTGTGTGTGTGTGTGTGTGTGTGTGTGTGTGTGTGTGTGTGTGTGTGTGTGTGTGTGTGTGTGTGTGTGTGTATCTGCAGGAGAGGAGAGGGGAATCTGTGTTTGTGGGGGGTGGGATCTATTAATGTGTGTGTGGGGGGGATCTATTAATGTGAATGTTTGTGTGTGTGTGTGTGTGTGTGTGGGATCTGGTAATGTTTATGTGGCAGGAGGAGATCTAGTAATGTCAGTGTGGCAGAGGAGAGACATATTAGTGTCAGTGAGGGGGGAGGGGCTAGGGTGTCAGCGCATAGTATTTATTTATTTTTATTGACAGTTTCTTATATAGCGCAGCATATTCCGTTGCGCTTTACAATTGGAACATTAAAAGAACAAAACTGGGTAATAACAAACAGATATATAGGTAGGAAGGCCCTGCTCGCAAGCTTACAATCTTATAAAGATGTGTTATTACATTTGTGTGGTCATCCATTGAAGAATTTTAATTAGAATGGTTGTGGGGGAGCAGATTCTTATTTTGTCCACATTTCCTTTTGCAAGGCCCTCTTATGCCCCTGTGTCTTTGGAAATGTGCTGACATAAATTTGCCTCTATGTCAGCAATACAGAATATTTTGGTGACTTAGTGTCACATGCCAAGTGTTTACATAAAGTAATTGTAATTTAATTTGGTCCAGAACACACCCAATTGGCAATAGATACACCCATAGGTGGATCTAGAAACGCTTTTTGGGCGGTGCCAGACACACCCCTCAACGGCGCGCGGCACTTTTTACTGTAGTATGTAATCTCCCTGAAGTATGGGCAGTGTCCATTTTTATATACCAAAGCAAGTGAAATAGTATTTGAATAGTGCTGCTCCCCTCAAATAGCCTTATCCTTATAGGTTAACTGAATCTGAAAAGTTAAACATTAGTGGGCGTACAATAGTGTAAGTACATTTTTCACAACAACATTAATTTTGGATTTAAAACAGGTACAGTCAAGTAACCAATTGAAAGCACAATCAACCCTTTTTCCAGTTCTGTGTTTAGCCGTCCAGTGTGACTAATGATGGCCACACACATGGCGATCTGCACACGATCAACCGATGTGTACGATTTGTGTACAATTTCCCTTGAAACTCTCCCCGGCAGCTCTGCACACAATTTGGTTTCCAATCTTCATACGATTTCTCCTGCATCCAGACTTTCACGGTGCATCGCCTCCTAGATTGTCAGATCTGCCCTACTGCACGGCATATCTTAAGATACGATGTGCGACCAGCGGGGACGCACATCGCATCGTGATCGTGAGTGGGGACTCACGATTTAGTCACGATTTGGCCATATTTTACTCAATCTATCGTTCCAATGTGTCGGAATCGGCCAGATCGGGTAAAATATCGCTATGTGTGTGGCCAGCTTAACACACAGACTACAACATCCTCACGGTCCAAGCCTCTCTGTCATTCTACAGACTGCACATGTGCTGCTTATGGGTTGAGCTCGCAATGCGTTTCGTCATATGACACCGCCACAGGAGCAAGATTCTACATTCTACATCATTTGACTTGTGACGGCGATTTTGTCATCTATTTGATATGTCCTTGTAATTTGATATATGTTGGTAAAACCATTAGATTACTTAAGGAAAGGATTGCATTGCATCAGTTCTTCATAAAAAGGCAATACATCTGGATGATTCTAATATGCCATCAGTGGCAAGACATTTTGCATAATGTAAACATATGTTAAAAGACTTTTGCTTTAAGCTGACTGATCACATCAAATGCCTCAGTGGAGATCGTAACAAGTTATTACAGAGGGAGTGTTTTTGGATTATCCGCCTCAACACTATTATACTGCATGGACTCAATGAGGGTCAGTCTTGAAGTTGCTTTATTTAGCTCATCTAATATACACTGAAATGCCAAAAGTCATTGGATAAATGTCCAGTATCATGTAGGACCCCCTCTAGCCTGGCGATGTGCAACAACTCAATGTTGCATTGATTCCACAAGTGCACATAAGGTCCCTGGAGAGATGTTGTTCCTTGCCATCTGGATAGCTTCCTACAACTCCCTGATATTTGTAGGTGCAGAATCTTGGATGCAAATTGACCTCTCCACTGCGTCCCATAAACGTTCGATTGGGTTCATGTTGGGCGAACATGGTGGCCACAACATTCGTCAGAACTCTCCAGAATGCTCCTCTATCCAATTTTGGACAACCTGTGACTGATGACACGGTGCATTATCCTGCTGGTATATTCCATCATTGTGGGGGAACATGAAGTGCATGAAGGGCTGTAATTGACGTGTTCAGGTGGCCAGTGGACCCAACCTATGCCACATGAAACACCCTACACCATTATGGAACCTCACCAGTCTGCTTGGTGCCTTGTTGACAACTGAAGTCCATGGCCTCATGGGGTCTGCACCACACCTGAACTTTACCATCAGCCCAAAACAAATGGAACCATGACCACATGTTGCCAGTCCTCCAGGGTCCAATTAGCGACATCTCAAGCCTAGGTGAGGCGCAGTGTCCGGTGTTGCAGTATTAACATATCTAATGCTGGATATTTGAGCCAGTGTCACTTTTCTGTTACCACAAACAATTTTGGCCAGACACTGCTGGTCATGATCATTAACCACCCATAGTCACCCACTGCGCTGTCTACGGTGGGTGGTAATGCCTTCCATAAGGTATTCCTAGCACACAAGTGACATTAAAATACAGGAAGTTACTTCAGCGCTTGGAGATTAAATGACTAGAAATTAAATATATATATGTATTAATAATATAGTATTTTGTATGTCAAGCTCAATGTCAGAATGTTAGTAGTGTTATATATAGGTCCCGATGTAAACCACCTACTTGTACTGTAGGATGGGCATTCTTAACGGAAATATATCAATATGACTTGCTTAACCTGGTGGCAAAAACTTTTGGCAGTGCGTTCTTGCAAATAGCGCCGTACAATAGTCTAATATTGATGCAGTTGTTATTGATGCATAGACTCCAAAGTAGACCAATCTTAAGCCCTCTTTGCTGGTATGCTGATGATCTCACAGTTTCTCTCCACCTCAAAAATCACACAGAGAAAGAACCGGAGCATCAGGTACTGGAATACACTATTTTGCAGTGCAATAGGCAAGTGGTGCTAACTTACCCGATCTCTGTCATCTGCCTGCTGGTCCACCAGGTACCTTGCTTCACAGGGTGAATGGAGTGCGGGTGGGAGGATGTGGAAGGAGATCCAACTAATGTAACAGCATAAGCATCTGATTTAGGGCTAAAATTGCAGGTTTTTATTCCTGTTCACTAAAACAGTGATACAGGTGTATATGGATATCAAGACTGGGAATGGGGGTGACAATACATACAAGGGAACAACGATAAAAAGCCGATATTGGTATGTCCAAATAAGTCAATTAAATGACCCAACGCGTTTCATCTCTTTCCGAGACTTTTTCAAGGGTAGGTGGTGCTGTGGGCTTAAAGTTTGTCTTATATACCTTACCGGAGCTTCCATGTCTCTGTAATTCTGTTACTTCCGGGTGTGCGGTGCCTGATGCCGCGCCGATTCTGCCGCTAGAGTCTGTGTGGTTTTCCTGTTGATCTGCTTAGGTGCGCATGCTCCGCGGGCTTCACGGGGACAAATCTTGTAATGTGAGTATATTGGTCTCTCCCCAGACTTGCGCTTCATCCTAATAGCGTTTTCCAATGGCTTGTGATCAAGATTGTCTCCACATTGGGGGTGGCCATTTTGTATGTGACTTTCTCAGTCATAAGACTTCAGGCTTTTTAAGGCATGAGACTGTGTGTTTGTGTCAATGTTAAATACACTCATCAATGCTCCACTAGATATTAATTCCTTGTGCAGTAACCCAATGGGCTATTATTGCTATTGTTACTTATATATTTATACCAGCGCTTGTTAGAATAATGTGCTGGATTAATGTGATTATATACACAAAGATTTTCTTATTTTTAATATTTTTTATTTTAGTATTTTGTAGTATTTCTTAATATTTTTTTAAAAGGGTCATATTGTTTAAGGGGTAAATTAACTTGACCTGTATGACATGTTACGAATACTTAATCTCTCTCATAAAAATATGCTGCTATTCATATCCCTGCATATTGGGTATTATACATGGTATTGTTGTTCTCCTAGTCAGTGTTGTGGATCTCTCAGTGTAGTTATTAACCCACTTCCATCAATACGATGGAATTGTACATGACACAACCCTCTTATATATGACAGCAAGGTATTTGAGGTCAGTAGGTATCCTTTTGGACTCATTCTGTTATTACAGATGATTACTTATGGGTCTACATTCAGTCCCTCTGGTTGAAGGGTCTTCATTTCAAAAATCCAGCGGCTCTCTACTCGATCAATTCTAGTTAAACGGTCCCCACCTCTCCAATTGAACTGGATCTTCTCTATTCCAGTGTACTTAAGTCCTACCGGATTGCTGTCGTGGACCATTCTAAAATGGTCTGAAACACTATGTCCCACAAATCCTTTTTTAATGTTGGATACGTGTTCACTGATCCTAATTTTCAGGTGGCGGGTAGTTCTCCCAATGTATTGGAGTTGACACGGGCACGTTAACATATATATCACGTTACTAGTGTCACAGGTGATAAACTCCTTAATTCCATATTTCTTATTGGTTCTGACTGATGTTATTTCTGTAGTGGGAATAGTGCTTCTATAATGTAGTTGTTTGCAGGCCCGGCACCTGCCACGATTATAAAAGCCTGCATTGACTTTCTGGCCGTCCAAAGTTTTTTGTGCAGAGTGGATTTTGTTTGGTTTGATGTGATTGGTCACTAATTTCCTACCTAAATCCGATGCCTTACAGAAGACTAGATCTGGTTGGATGGGTAGTAGGGAATGTAATTTGTCATCCATATGAAGTAATGACCAATGTTTTTTGAGGATCTTCTTCACTTTATATGCTGCCCCTGAATAATTTGTTATAAAGTAGATCTTATTATTCATCTCTTGTGTTCTTTTTCTTTTATCCTTGTAGGAGAACAACAATACCATGTATAATACCCAATATGCAGGGATATGAATAGCAGCATATCTTTATGAGAGAAATTAAGTGTTCGTAACATGTCATACAGGTCAAGTTAATTTACCCCTTATTATTATTATTATTATCGTTTATTTATATGGCGCCACAAGTTTTCCGCAGCACCTTACAAAGTACATAAACAAATAGATTGATATACAGTGACTTACAGTACAGTACAATACAATACAGGACATGGATAGTGTACATTGCTACATTCACGACCATAACACCCAGATAAGCAACAATGCAAAGCTATCAAGAGTTAGGTGCCCTGGTAGAGAGTAAGAAGTAGATGAAGGTATAGTAAGGAGATGCACAAAAGGGTAGATATGACCCTTTTAAAAAAATATTAAGAAATACTACAAAATACTAAAATAAAAAATATTAAAAATAAGAAAATCTTTGTGTATATAATCACATTAATCCAGCACATTATTCTAACAAGCGCTGGTATATATATATAAGTAACAATAGCAATAATAGCCCATTGGGTTACTGCACAAGGAATTAATATCTAGTGGAGCATTGATGAGTGTATTTAATATTGACACAAACACACAGGGCCTGATTCAGAGCTGAACGCTCTGGCCAGAGCGCTCGCTCTGAATCAGGGCCCTCCTACCTTTTTTTGGAGCGTCCTCATGGACGCTCGCATAGCTGTGGGTTACCACCCACAGCTATAGCGAGCGTCCATGATGATGGTCGCGATGGTCTTGACCATCGCGCCCATCGGGCTTGCGACGGAGACCCTGTGGTAGGGTCTCGCTTTCGCAAGCCCTGGAGTGATTTTGGCTCTATCAGAGCCAAAATCACTCCCACTGACATCACTAGTGATGTCAGTGGGGCCGGCTTGAGACAATAGGCGTTCCCATGGGAACGCCTCCCTCTGGCAGCTACGCCCCCGGCACGCCCACCAAAGGGGGCGTGCTGTCAATCAACATCAACAGCACGCCCCCTTTGGTGCGAGACCCGGAGCGATGGAGAGCCCGTCGCTCACCGGGTCTCGCGCTTGCGCACTACGGAGCTCCCTCCGTTGTGTGCATGCGCAGTGGGGGAACGTCGACCCGCTTGCGAGCGTACTGCCCGCTCACGAGCGGGTCTGAATGACCCCCACAGTCTCATGCTTTAAAAAGCCTGAAGTCTTATGACTGAGAAAGTCACATACAAAATGGCAGCCCCCAATGTGGAGACTATCTTGATCACAAGCCATTGGAAAACGCTATTAGGATGAAACGCAAGTCTGGGGAGAGACCAATATACTCACATTACAAGATTTGTCCCCGTGAAGGCCGTGGAGCATGCGCACCTAAGCAGATCAACAGGAAAACCACACAGACTCTAACAGCAGAATCGGCGCGGCATCAGGCACCGCACACCCGGAAGTAACAGAATTACAGAGACATGGAAGCTCCGGTAAGGTATATAAGACAAACTTTAAGCCCACAGCACCACCTACCCTTGAAAAAGTCTCGGAAAGAGATGAAACGCGTTGGGTCATTTAATTGACTTATTTGGACATACCAATATCAGCTTTTTATCGTTGTTCCCTTGTATGTATTGTCACCCCCATTCCCAGTCTTGATATCCATATACACCTGTATCACTGTTATAGTGAACAGGAATAAAAACCTGCAATTTTAGCCCTAAATCAGATGGTTATGCTGTTACATTAGTTGGATCTCCTTCCACATCCTCCCACCCGCACTCCATTCACCCTGTGGAGAAAGATACCTGGTGGACCAGCAGGCAGACGACAGAGATTGGGTAAGTTAGCACCACTTACCTATTGCACTGCAAAATAGTGTATTCCAGTACCTGATACTCCGGTTCTTTCTCTGTGTGATTTTTGAGGTGGAGAGGAACTGTGAGATCATCAGCAAACCAGCAAAGAGGGCTTAAGCTTGGTCTACTTTGGAGTCTATGCATCAATAACAACTGCATCAATATTAGACTATTGTACGGCGCTATTTGCAAGAACGCACTGCCAAAAGTTTTTGCCACCAGGTTAAGCAAGTCATATTGATATATTTCCGTTAAGAATGCCCATCCTACAGTACAAGCAGGTGGTTTACACCGGGACCTATATATAACACTACTAACATTCTGACATTGAGCTTGACATACAAAATACTATATTATATTAATACATATATATATTTAATTTCTAGTCATTTAATCTCCAAGCGCTGAAGTAACTTCCTGTATTTTAGTACCATTTTCATGAGGTTGGGGTACCTCGTACACTTTAGCAGCTAGAGACCATAATAGACCTTTTTGAAGCGCAGACCTACTACAAAACCATTTGACACAAGTGACATTGTAGATCGAGGAATGTTGAATATCCCCAAAACTTTGGAATGGAATGTCTCATCCAGTGAGCACCCACTACCCCGTTCGAACTCCGATAAATCACGTTGCCTTGCCATAAGCAGCCTAGATAGTGTTCAAACTGACTCACGAGATGTCTGATTACAACTGATGCAGGTCTGGGCATTTCCAAGACGTCAGTACAATAACGCCACCTACCATTAGCTTTACATACTGCTTTCCCATCACTATTGGCACTTCGGTGTATATATGGTGTTGGCCATTATTATGGTGGTGTTCATTATTAAGGTTTGTATAGTACTGGTGCTTTGACCGTTACTTGGTTACGCAACGTTACTATTGGTTTACAGATATGATTGTGTGACAGCAGCCATTTGTTTTTGTTGTATTCAAATACCATAGTTGCGCTATGTCAGTTTCGGTTCTTTTGACATTGTTTTACCCAGATGCCGTAGTTGCGCTATATCACTTTCGGTTTTCGGACAGGAAGGCGCAACTACTTGCAGAAACTCTCTGGAAGTAACATTAATGATGCTAGTGGGAGGGGCCAGCATTCATACCAACAATCACGATATGCCAATACGATTACATCATTTTTATCAGCAGCGATTTTATTATATTAAGTGAAGATGAACTGATCTGATGTCTGTATAAGCTGAGAAGAGAGATGTAAGGCAAATCTTTATATAAGAGAAGGTGAGAAGTAAATATATTGTTGATCTGTATACTAGGGGTGAGAGGCAGTTGCCTCTATAAAAACAGGAGGTTAGAGGTAAATGTAATGTAATGTAACAGTTAATTGAGAAGTATTGATGTCTATATATAAGGAGGAGTAACAAGCAGATGTAATTATGTATTTATATAAAAGGCAGTGGTTCCAAAACTTTTTAGAATCAAAGCATCCTAGAGTATCAGCATGTTTATTTCTAAGACACCACTAGGCCAAAAGTTTCTTATTGAGAAAATCAGCAAAAATTATAAATAAAGTAACTTGTGCTTAATTGTCATCCTTATGCTGGGCATACACGGCAAGATAAAATGTCTGTCAGACCGACAGACATTTTATCTGGCCAGCTGCCAGCCGCAGATGTCCGCGGCATACACTGTGAGAGAAATCTCACAGTGTATAGCCCGACATCTGCACTCCGCCCCCGGGGGAAGGAGACATTTCCCTGTTCCGAACACAGGAAATGTCTGAATGTCGGCCGCGCTGGGCATACACTGCCCGATGCGGCCGACATTTACCGGGTAAATATCGCATCGGACGGGCATGCTGGACAATCCAGCATGCCCGACCGAGCAATATTTAACCCTCGGTCGCCCCCCCCCCCACGCTACAATTATCACGGCGAGCCGACGATATCGGGCGGATCATCCCGATAATTGCAGCGTGTATGGCCAGCATTAGGGTCAGTTATGTGGTGGTAGACAGGGTTGTGTTTGTTTGTCCACAAATGTTATGTTTGACAGCCACCGGCACTGATTTTGCCTATCACATTGACCATAAATAATTTGATTTGGCACTGGACCATCCAAACGCTCTGTGGAACCCAATTTGGGAACCACTGATATAAGGTGTGAAAATTGACGTAATAAAATCTTGTTATAGATGTTCTGATAAGTACAGTATTTGGATGAAGTAAGTGTTATGAAAGAAGCTGCCTTTCTTGAGGGAATAAATGGTGTTCTAATGTAAGTGTACTGCGAGAAAATGAAAGCATTTAAAGTTTATAAAAACTAGTGTTTTTAATTCTAGGAAAACACATGTACACAGGTCTGAAAGTAGAGCCCCTGTTTCTAATGTAATGTAACCATACCCACTCACATTTTTACTAGTATTCCACTGTGTTGCACTTTTGTCCTTTTTATTTTATTTAACATGAGTAAACACTTTGAAATAGGATATTCTGATCTCTAATTACTTGAATAGTAATATACACAGTTGCATTGTTTTTACATTTCGCATTTGTTTTCACTTGCTTTTACTATTATGTAATAATAAAGGCAATGCTATTAAGTACCTTGCCTTAAACAATGTTGGATTATTTTAACTTTACTTACGTACACTATGTTTACAAATATACACTTGAGTTACTGTATACAAAACAGATCACAACTCATATTTTCACCACAACAGTTACCTTAGTAGGCAAGACCATGTTATTACAAACCACAACACACAGTCAAGTACCATCTTAATATACTGTATTGCTAATTAAATAAGCAATGTATTTAATAGATGTGACCAGTAAACAAACTTTAGATACAGCTGCTTAGTGTTCATCTATTTCAAGTATAAATTATGAACCTTAAGTGTGTTACATACTGACATACTGTACAAGCCAAGGTACCAAATCTCTGCAAAACTTTCTACAGTATGCTGGGTACACACTATAGCGATATATCTGCAGATGATGGTCATTCATACACACTGAACGGCAATCATCTGCTTCTGCCCGCGGGTCCCGGCGGCCGCGGTGTGTTTTGGTGGGCGTGTCACGCCCCCATCTCCGCGGCTGCCGCTGTGTGTGTACGGGTGGTCTGCAGATATCTGCAGACATATCTGTCCATCGGCTTTGCAGCACAGCCAATAAGATATATCTGTGAACCACGTCGTTCACAGACATATGGCCTGTACACACTGTCCAACAGCCAGCAGGTATATTGGCAGATCAATTGATCGACCAATATATTGGTCAGTGTGTACCCAGCATTAGTCTCCATTGTAGACCATTTATCTTTCTATATATCAGGAGTTGCCAAACATTCCCCCTCTATGTACTCTAATATATATTTTAAGGATATGACTCTTGGGGGGGTTATTTATGCCTTATATTTAAAAGGGCAATGCTTCAACTAGCCATGCTTTGCTACTAAAATAATTGCCTTTTTAAATTTTGGATGTAAACACAATTGGAGGCACCAGGTTTTAGAACCTGAGGCTTAGTAAATAAACCCCTTGGTCTGAATAGTATGTGTCAATGCGACCAAGTAGGTAAAACTGGTACAATGGTATGGATAACTAAGAGGATACAGAAATAAACGTTTGTATGTTAAAATAATGTATACATTATGTATACATTACAATCAGACTCTGGCCCTGAGCACCCTGACAGAGGCACCATGAGTGTCTAGTTCTCTCTGTTTGTGAAATGGGCATTTCTGGCTGTTAACTGGACAACTACCTTACAAATGCACATCAGAGATAAGTTTCATGTAAGTGTGGTGGGCGTGTAGTTAGAAGTCAGTGCTATTATGAGTTGTGCACATGACAAAAGGACACTGATGGATCTTTTGCACCCAACATGGGGCAGGTGTAAGAGCCAATACTAACGATGATTACTGCGTACATAAAAGCAGTGGGCAGTGTGACTATAGGTATGAAGCTGTGCAGCTACTCACATTAGCATTAGGTTGTACATCTGGTTGTCACTGATGCCCACGCGTGTGGCCGCTTTGCGTACTACTCAGAATCAGGCCCTCTGTTCAGTTGCTCATGTACAGCAATATAAAAATATTACACAAAGCAGATTGTAGTCACATTAGTCTTATGGTGCGTACACACGTAGCGATTTAAAAGAACGATTTCACCTATATCGATATCGTTACAGTTATCTTTCAAATCGTTCTTTTTAATGGTCCCTACCAACTTACAGTCGACCAGCGATGTGCGACCACGTATGGACGATAGCGATATCGTCCATCGGCCGTGCAGGTCAGGATCCCGGCACCAGGATCCCGATCGTCGGCATCCCAAAGGTAAGTATCGGGGTGCAGGGGCAGGGTAGCGTTAGGTAGCGGGGTCAGGGTTAGGCACTAGGGGGAGGGTTAGGGTGCGAGGAGTGGGAGGTTAGGTTTAGGAACTGGGGGGGGTAGGTTTAGGGTACGGGGAGGTTAGATTTAGGCACTAGGGGGCGAGGGTGCACCGAGAAAGGTGGGTTAGGGTAGCAAAATACTTACCGTTGACTTCTATAGCTGTTGGGATTCTGGCTGACGGGATGCCGCTGTCAGTATTCTGACTAGCTGCATCCCAACAGACTGGATATCATACCCAACCCCTACCAACAGTTCAAGTAGGAAATCAGTACAAGTGTTTCCAACTTGCTGGACGGCATCTCCATCTTTTTCTCTGCCCCTAAGACCGCCTTTTGTCATACATCGCCCTGTTAGACTCAGGTACGTGACACAGTGGTGCTGCTTTACTGCCATTGAGAACCTGGTGGGTTTCAGAAAGCCTTCCCCACTATCAGCCCCTCCAGTCAGCCATGTGGGTAGTGTTCCTGCTGCACCTTTTCGCATGCCATCTTGGCCATGTCACATAATTTTATTTCCACCAATTAGGGTTGCAGTTCTGACCACCTGACTTGTACACTCTGTAGGGCACAGGTTCTCAAACTCGGTCCTCAGGACCCCAAACAGTGCATGTTTTCCAGGTCTCCTCACAGAATCACAAGTGAGATAATGAGCTCCACCTGTGGATCATTTAAAATGTATCAGTGAGTAATTAATACACCTGTGCACCTGCTGGGTGACCTGTGTGTGGTCCTGAGGACTGGAGTTTGAGAACCTCTGACTTAAATAGGGGAGCCCTATTCCCCTACAGCAGTTTTTGTGTTCTGACCTTTGCCAGAACATCATCACTCCAGTGTCCGTTAACTGGCTCCAGGTTGTATCCTGTTCAGTTCACCTGTGCGGTCACCAACAGCCTTGCAGTCCTCTACTGCTCAACTCACCTGAGCGGTCTCAGCCACAGCTCTGTTCTGTAAATCACGGCAGCAGCAGTCATCAGTGCTATTCCCAACTACCAGTACAGACACCAGTACTCTCTGCTGTACAGTTATCAGCGCTGTCTCCAACCAGAGCAGACAACAGTACTCCCTGCAACTAAACAGCGCCGTCTCCAACTACCAGCGCAGACATCAGTATTCTCTGTTGTACAGTTATCAGCGCTGTCTCCAACCAGAGCAGACAACAGTACTCCCTGCAACTAAACAGCGCCGTCTCCAACTACCAGCGCAGACATCAGTATTCTCTGTTGTACAATTATCAGCGCTGTCTTCAACCAGAGCAGACAACAGTACTCCCTGCAACTAAACAGCGCCGTCTCCAACTACCAGCACAGACATCAGTATTCTCTGTTGTACAATTATCAGCGCTGTCTTCAACCAGAGCAGACAACAGTACTCCCTGCAACTAAACAGCGCCGTCTCCAACTACCAGCGCAGACATCAGTATTCTCTGTTGTACAGTTATCAGCGCTGCCTTCAACCAGAGCAGACAACAGTACTCCCTGCAACTAAACAACGCCGTCTCCAACTAACAGCGCAGACATCAGTATTCTCTGTTGTACAGTTATCAGCGCTGTCTTCAACCAGAGCAGACAACAGTACTCCCTGCAACTAAACAGCGCCGTCTCCAACTACAAGCGCAGACATCAGTATTCTCTGTTGTACAGTTATCAGCGTTGTCTGCAACCAGAGCAGACAACAGTACTCCCTGCAACTAAACAGCGCCGTCTCCAACTACCAGCACAGACATCAGTATTCTCTGTTGTACAGTTATCAGCGTTGTCTTCAACCAGAGCAGACAACAGTACTCCCTGCAACTAAACAGCGCCGTCTCCAACTACCAGCGCAGACATCAGTATTCTCTGTTGTACAGTTATCAGCGCTGTCTTCAACCAGAGCAGACAACAGTACTCCCTGCAACTAAACAGCGCCGTCTCCAACTACCAGCACAGACATCAGTATTCTCTGTTGTACAGTTATCAGCGCTGTCTTCAACCAGAGCAGACAACAGTACTCCCTGCAACTAAACAGCGCCGTCTCCAACTACCAGCGCAGACATCAGTATTCTCTGTTGTACAGTTATCAGCGTTGTCTGCAACCAGAGCAGACAACAGTACTCCCTGCAACTAAACAGCGCCGTCTCCAAACACCAGCGCAGACATCAGTATTCTCTGTTGTACAGTTATCAGCGCTGTCTTCAACCAGAGCAGACAACAGTACTCCCTGCAACTAAACAGCGCCGTCTCCAACTACCAGCACAGACATCAGTATTCTCTGTTGTACAGTTATCAGCGCTGTCTTCAACCAGAGCAGACAACAGTACTCCCTGCAACTAAACAGCGCCGTCTCCAACTACCAGCACAGACATCAGTATTCTCTGTTGTACAGTTATCAGCGCTGTCTTCAACCAGAGCAGACAACAGTACTCCCTGCAACTAAACAGCGCCGTCTCCAACTATCAGCGCAGACATCAGTATTCTCTGTTGTACAGTTATCAGCGCTGTCTTCAACCAGAGCAGACAACAGTACTCCCTGCAACTAAACAGCGCCGTCTCCAACTATCAGCGCAGACATCAGTATTCTCTGTTGTACAGTTATCAGCGCTGTCTTCAACAAGAGCAGACAACAGTACTCCCTGCAACTAAACAGCGCCGTCTCCAACTACCAGCGCAGACATCAGTATTCTCTGTTGTACAGTTATCAGCGCTGTCTTCAACACCCAGCACAGTTTACAGTTTTCATCACTGCTACAGCCACCTGCACTGCCTGCTATATCCAGGCTTGCCTGCGGGTATCTTTGCTGTATCAGCTCACTCTACAGCAAAGTGTAACCAGTACTCTTTTCCATCTGCTACCTACCACCATGAAGGACCACTTCCACTTGTGGCCGCCTCCTCAGTACATCCGTACCAGTAGTGGCCCTGTTCTCTCCCTCATGAGGAGGTGTTTCAAAAAGTCCCTCAAGCTTCCTTCACCCCACTCACACACCAGCTATCCCTACGGTCCCTGAACGGAGTTCACCCAATTCTAGTGCTCTGAAACCTTTTACATGTTGCCTACAACATGGCATGTTTGTGCAGCACCAGTTCACCGCTGCATACTTGTAACGATCTGGCCCAATTAGCATAAAGCTGTTCCGATCCAGACAGTGGAACAAAGCCCATCAAATGTTTGGAGGAATGTTTCAATGTTCACTTGGAAACTTGTGTATGAGGAGTAATACAAACCATACTGTAAATGATTACAGAAAATAGTGGTTTAAAGTCTCTGTGGCATATAAACTTGTGCTTTTATAGATCATCCAGAACCTCATGTGAGCCCTCTAGTAACTATATAATTTGCTTCATGAAATACATAAATATATCTAAATTAATGTATATTTTTAAAAGACAGTGAACGCAGTCCACCTAAAGGGGATCAATAAACCACACATAAAAACAAATAAAACTTGTGTAAAAACTGAAAGGTGCTGTTCAATCCTCTCCCCAAAGCCACAGTGGCCATCATTATGTTTGCACCATGAAAATGTTCCACAATCTCTAAATTCATTTCATACAGATTTACTACTATTCAAGGAAAATAATAAATATAGAATGAGTAATGGTTTTTCAAACAAAAGTAAAACATTAAAGTACATTTTATGGCCACTTCACTGCAGTGTTTCTATTGCATTTGCAATATCTGTAAGCAACATAGAAATGATTTGAGCTGGAACAAAAACTAGCACATTGAGCATCACAATGTTCAAAATACAAATGTTAACAGAGGCACCTATCAACTGCAATGGAAATTGCTACATGAAGGGGACATTTATGAAAACTGGTGCACTGGTAAATGTACAAAAAGTGGTGGTGTTACCTAGAGCACCTAGGTGGTGTTACCTAGAGCAGTGGTCCTCAGGACCTCAAACAGTTCCCATTTTCCGGTTCACAGGTGTATTCATTACTCACTGACACATTTTAAAACATCCACAGGTGGAGCTAATTATATCACTTGTGTTTCTGTAAGGATACCTGGAAAACATGCACTGTTTGGGGTCTTGAGGACTGAGTTTGAGAACCTGTGACCTAGAGCAACCAATCAGACACATGTATTAACTTTTTACTGTACCTGATCCAGTGGGCCTCAATGTCTACTGAGGTCCAGAGTTTGTTCCCTTAAAGATACCAGCAACAACAAAAAATGCTGCTTTCAGCAGGAAGAAAGAAAGCATTGCTTAACCAAAGCAGACAAAGAGCCGTATTCAATTAGTTTCGCACCTGCGATACTTTTTCGCCTGCCGGACTTTTTGTCTACATCGCGTGTTTTGCATGCGGAAAAGTATCAGGCACGCTCCCGCTATTCGCCGTATTCAATTAGAAAGGACGTGGAAGCAGCACCCAGCGAAAATGAAACAGTCAAAAATGGGGAACTCAGGCTGACACCCCCCAAAACATGCACTAACATTGGATTGGGGATCACTATAGATGCCCCCGATTAGCCCTAATGAAGGTATTTGGGGCACTTAAGTTGTGTCAATTGGTGCCAATTAGCGCAGTAACACAAGTGGTGAAGAATAGCATTAAGCAGTATTTTTTGGGGGGGAGAAAATAACTACTCCCAGCAAATATGGGGTACTTGAAAATGGGGGCTAGCATATTTTTAAGTTGCTAAAGTGAAGTTGAAAATTACATTAAAAATCCACCTTCCGCAAGCACCTGCAATCATAAAAACACCTGCCCCATACTTGGGGACCTCCCAGAGGTCTATTTCGTTAGTTTTTAAGTTTGTCCCCCAACTTTTAACTTTTCACCCCCAAAATGAAAGTACTTTTATGGGGTGCTCTTTTTTTTTATTTGTTTTACACAGTCTATCTTTGGGGGGCTGTTCCAAGGGTGCAGAGTGGTTTCCGCACCTTTGCACCCCAAAACCGCAATTCTGCACTTTTTTCCACCTGCTATTCATAGGCGAAACTTTTCCGCGATTACATTGAAATGACTTCGCATATGTGAAAAGTCTTTGCAATTGAATACGGCGGAAACTTTCCGCCTGGCAAAATGACGTCATCCGCGATACTTTTCGCGGATTCGTACGGGCCAAAGAAGGAAAGCAACTTGCTCTTGCCAAGGCTTTCTTCATTAGGCACTTTGTCTAAGAACAATATGCTGCTGGAAGGAGCAAGAAATGCAGAACTGATTCTGAGCACAGGACGGACAACGTACCTCTATTACGCAATATTCTAGTTCAATGTATGGACTTCATGTAATACAACCCAAAATGTAATTTTTCATTTTGGCTGGGGTTAGCCTTTAAAAGGGTGACCACTTTTGCACAACCTAAACTTAACCACATAACCCCCATGTTGTGTAACTGGAAAATCCACTCCTCATAACCAGAAGCTGGAACCAGTCACATCAGTAAATGTCTACTGCAATATGAGGAGATCAGTGCAACAAAATTATTCTTATTTAAGCTTTTAGTATCACAAATGTAAAAATCATGGAAAAAATGGGGCAGGGCTTTCCTCAAAATGCTGCAATAGCTTATGTAGTGTATTTAGCCACATCACCGAGCAAGTGTACTATGAAGTCAGATGGCAGAGTAATAGTTTGTTTTTCACAATATTTTTATTTTTTCAAACTCCCTTTAACAATGGGAGGACTTAAAGAGTCAGTCGAACTCCAAGAGTTGCCCAAGTTATACCGAGTCTTAAATGAAATCGCATCAGCAAGTAACTGACAAGCTGGCTAGTAATATTTCCAGTTAAGCAAGGATGTAGGAAAAAACTCTTGTAAAGCTATTACGCTCAACACTTCCAAGTTAGAGGCACCCACCATTCACTATATGCCGCAATCTGGGGGCTATAATCCTAGATCCATAGATTGTAAAAACATTGGAGTGCTCAATGTCGGCTCTGTACTGCTTTCATATTTCTGATTTTAAAAGCAATGTATTTCATTCTAAAAAATTACAACAAACATACTTGTATGTCCAAGTATCTGAACGACAACTGTACCTGCATTGCTGATGTTATGGAAATGAGAGCTAGTTCTACTTTTCAAAGTATGTTTGCCCTTCACAGTGAAACTAAAGTGTCAAATAACGGTCTTGCATTTTCTTTCATTATTATTCAAACTAGAAAACACAGTTATTGAGAAAAAGCATGTGTTACAAAATTAATTGAAATGGATGCAATTGTTACAGTTGGTCCTGGTTACTTTATGCCGGTGTAATTGGTACTTATGGCAAACAAATTACACAGCAACGCTACCACATCCTGCCAGGAAGCTTGATTTGCAAATGTACACTGCTTCCAAACTGGTCCAAGCCACTATAAGTGGCTCTAGAAAAACTAATTTCTGTGATAAAATGTGTGTATATAGATTTTAGAATGTCACAAAGCTCATTTTAAATACATTATACAAAGTAGAGGATATGGTTATTTATGCTTAATTGTCAATTTTGGAGAAACCATTCTTCATGTCTGCCTGAGGTAAAACAGCATGTTGAAGAGAACATTACTCAACTCAATCCACAAATGTGACCCAATTTCATGTATAAAATGTCCCACTGAAAGTAACAGCATAGGGTCAAAACAGATTGTTAGTAAATAGCCACCTCTCACTTGCGTAGTGTGTGATGATGGCATGGCTGGGGGAGGCAAGAGGTTTCCCCTACATCCTGACTCAAGCTGCTGGTCCCGATGCAGCTGTAAAGTGGTCAAATAACAAGAGAGCTTCTCATCCCAGGACAGAGCCCTTACAGAGGGGTGCCTCCCAAATACACCTCCCCCTTTCTGAAACACACAGGCCTGCTCTGTTCTCAAGAGCTCACAATCGCAAGGCCCTAAATATATAGCATATATGAGGATTAAATTGCTTACACTGCAATATAGAAAAACTAATGCTATAGTCAAAAACAGCTGTATGCACAGAGATCAATTATATATGCGAACTGAGCAGCCAGCATTGTTAAGAGGGGGAGGAAGAAAATGTCTCTAGATTTTTGACTGAAATGCTTTGGCGGAGAACAGAGGTATCTTCACATTAAACTTGCACTACTTTCGAAACACAACTGATGCCATTTCTTTACCCTACACTACAGATAAACACACAGAGCAGCAATGCAGCATTTGATTTGCTCACTGTTTACATGGATTATGCAGACCTTTCTTATTAAAGTGACTAATTGTGTATGAGGCCCTTAGCATTAATGGACCGTGTAATGATATCTGTTCCCAATTTCATATAAATATAATATCTATATTTAGGGATTGTCCTTTCAATACCTCACAACATATCACACCAGAAGACAAAGATATATGATGGTTTATAATGGTCCTGTTGTTAACATTGTACTACAGAAGTAGATATGGTCTTCCTATATGTAGTTCTCACAACATAGTACAGTATTAAACAGCAATGCACCACATGTATTTCAATCTATCAGGAGAAGCAGAACAAAATGAAATGCAACCCCAAAAGTCTCTCATTTGCAGAATTGCAGATCCGATGCCACATATACCGGAAAAAACCTTTACATACTCAACATCAAATACTATGGAGCCCTGCAACAAAGAGAAAGTGAAGACAGATAAAAGGACACAATATAAAAAAAAAAAATGGAGAAAGCTAGAAGCGATATCTAACCATAAAGAAAATGATCCACATAATGCACAATGCAGTCTATGCAAAATTTGATTTTGAATGGGAGAGTAAATATGAACTAATGGGAAGGACAGAACATAAAGAAAATAGATTTAATGAGGGAAACAGTCATAACCCATGCCGTCTCAACACATTGGAGGGGAAGGACTGAATGATACTCCTATGATTCTAAAAGTGTCATCAGACACAGTAACAGTACCACAAGGACCTTCTGTAATCCCTGCTGACCCAATCTCCCTCATTCTGCAGCAGATGGGGGATCCTCAGCTACCACCCCTCCCATCTACAGTCTTAACTCACACAGCGACTTCATTTAAAGAAAGCGGTCTGATGGGATTCTGTTCGGTTAACCCTTCCTTAACCCTTAAGAGTGATTTTAAATAGAATTCTGGGATAATAATACAGGTAGCATGAATGTCTCACCTGCTCCCTGCTCGAGTCTGGTCTGCCTGCAGTGAATCTTCAGTGTCAGGAGGAAAGCATGAAAGAAAATAACACACGTTTATTTCAAAGCTCCTTATTTGGGCCGTGATGTCAGGGGGGAAATTGCTAATTTGAGAACCGCCCACAGCTCCCACAACCGCCTCCCTCTGTGTCTCTCTCTCTCTTCCTTTCTATGTCTCTAGCTCGTTTTCTTTTACAATTTTGTTTTCCAATCAATTCACAGAATTCTCTGTTCTAAGGGGCCAATATCCCCTGGATAGAAAACACAGACAGTCAGGGGAATCCATGAAATAGACTGAAAAGGGTGAATGAGGTGGCACACTGGCAAGAGAGAGAAGGGAGGGGGAAGCCAGACAAAGGTTGTCGTGAGAGGAAATGTCACTCCTGGGTCAGCATCACCACTCTTTACGCCAGGTAGATACTTACACTGCCAAACTGTTTATTATCACCAAAGTGAACAGGTAAGCTTTTTACATACATTTTGCAGAACAATATAGAAACATAACCCACTATAATGCTGCAATATTAATGAGTATTTTCTATTGATAAATGTTTCAATCAAACGTTGAGTCAATAACTTTTCAGTAATTATAATTAAAAAATTTAATTATGCTGTTTGAGTTAATAGAAACCTTTTAGGCTGCTACTGTAATATACATTGACCCATCCACAGCGTGCAAACATTATACATGTAAATGGTCCCACAAAACTATGCATAGTATTTCTTCAACTACTGTTCTATAAAAAAAATTCTCATATGACAGTATTAATGGCTTAAGCTGACCACACACTAGACCAACTAAAGGCCCCCATACATCAGAGATTGATTGCAGCAATCGTGCAATTTGCAATCGATTGTGTATAAAAATCTTTCCCTTTTTCAATCGATTGCAGATTGCAGAATTGCCACAATCGATTGAAAAAGGGAAATATTTTTATACACAATCGATTGTAAATTGCACGATTGCTGCAATCAATCTCTGATGTATGGGGGTCTTTACATCCAACCAGCCAACTAGTTGATTGGTTGGAATGAAAATCTGGTAACGTATGGGAGTAATTGATGGTCAGCAATTTGCCCCTAAATGCCAGAAAACAGATGAAAATGGTCGGTCAGACAAGTTTGTTAAATGTTTGAGCTAAACTATTTGTTCAAACAACAGTTTTTGTCCATTTTCCGGCGTTTGGGAGCAAATTGCTGATTGTACTCCTTACCAGATTTTCATTCCAACCAATCAACTAGTTGGACAGATAATCTTTAGATGTGTGGCCAGCTTTACATATATTGACAAACTATTATATTTAAAGTGCACTCACCACTACATATATCAATGCTGTATACTTCTGTAACAACTGTAAGATGTTACTGTACTTGACACCCACATGCAAATAAAAGTCATGACATACAATAATGCTAACCTGCATTCTAATGATATGGTGGGTATCACAGAGCTGTACCAAAGCTGGGAAATTTGCAGTTGTAATATAATGAAATAATAAACCAGACAGCTCAGGAAATTGTTTCTCCACTAAAACTTTTAAGAACACCAGAACTGCCAATTAAGTATATTTACTGACATTAAAGTATAGCCTTCACATATCTGTAAACAAAAATACTAATTGAGGACGGTAGAAATCAAACCTGCCTCTCAGATTACTGTAATATCCCAATGAGCATATATTGGTGTAATATGCACCTGAAGAAAAAAAAAAAAAGTGCTTCCACTTATCAAACAATCGGACCGGAACCACTATCTGCGACCATCGATGGTCGCTGATACATCGGAGAATCTGTGAAATTCTACATGTTAAAAAAAATCCTGATTCGCTGATCATGGTCATATTTTGATCGTGATCGGCAAATCAGTGAGTTCAAACATGTTGGATTTCACCGATGCCCCGACCCCTGGGAATCGGAGAATTGCGGCAATCTGTCGCTAGTGTATGGGGGCCTTAAGATAAACAAAATGTGGTCCATTTGTATTTGGAAACCCATTTATACTACCTTTATATTAATACCAATTATTGCTTTAGCTCTTTTAGTTTTTCATAACACCTTGAAAGAATCTT
The DNA here is from genome assembly GCA_031769625.1 of Taudactylus pleione. NCBI lineage: Eukaryota > Metazoa > Chordata > Amphibia > Anura > Myobatrachidae > Taudactylus > Taudactylus pleione. Next base: position 3,179,794 of record JAUIMM010000957.1, read on the forward strand.
TGCTTATGGTTACTAATAGTCTTTTTTCCAGTTATCCAATGTTATTTACCACTTTTCTGGAGTTCAGGGTGCTTTCCTTACTATATCATGCACTTCCCTCATGTCGCGCACAGAATTGCTGCGGGTGCCACAAATAGGCTTTAACATTTGAAATGTGCAACTCGCAGGAGCAAACTAAGGGCCTGATTCAGAGCGCTCACTCTGAGTCAGGGCCGGGCTTTTTTTGGGGGGATCGGCCTCTTGGCCGCTCGCATAGCTGTGGGTGACCACCCACAGCTATTGCGAGCGGCCATGATGATGGTCGCGATGCTCAAGACCATCGCGACCATCAGGCTTGCGACGAGATCCTTGTGGTAGGGTCTCGTGGCCGCAATCCCCAGAGAGATTTCAGCTCTAACAGAGCCGGAATCTCTCCACTGACATCACTTGTGATGTCAGTGGGGCCGCCCCCAAACGGCAGGCGTTCTCATGGGAACGCCTCCGTTTGGGCAGCCACCCCCTCCGGCCCACCCACCAAAGGGGTGAGCTGTCACTCACCATCGACAGCTCGCCCCCTATGGTGCGAAACCCAGACCGACGGATTGCGACCGGGTCTGAATCAGGCCCTAACTTACAAAGTAAACAGTAATATAACCTGTGGCTTCCGCAGAGATGGAGCTCGCGTATTGGATTGGCCTCTAAGCATTAACATAAATGCACTTTAAAAAGAGATATCAGGGTATGCAAAAGTCTGTGTGCAAAACTAATATATAGGTATAAGTGCACTAAAACATATGCACTTCAACTCTATATTTATTCTGGTTTTTAAATTACTCCCATTGGTCATGAAAGGTGTCCATGAAGGGGATGCAATTGGGAAACTGGCTGACATGGGCCTTGATTCAGACCCACTCGCGAGCGGCTGTCTGCTCGCAAGTGGGTCGATGGTCTGCACTGCGCATGTGCACGACGGAGGGAGCTCCGTCATGCGCATGCGCGAGACGCGACGAGCAAAGGACTTTCCTTCGCTCTGATCAAAGGGGCGTGCTGTCGATGGTGATTGACAGCACGCCCCCATTGGTGGGCATGCCGGGGGCGTGCCTGCCAGACGGAGGCGTTCCCAAGGGAACGCCTACCGTCAGAAGCCGGCCCCACTGACATCACTAGTGATGTCAGTGGGAGTGATTTTGGCTCTGATAGAGCCAAAATCACTCCTGGCCTTGCGGTTGAGAAACTCAACCGCAGGCTTCTGCTCGCAGTGGCGATGGTCGCGATGGTCGAGACCATCGCGACCATCATCCTGCACGCTCGTATATGCTGTGGGTGGTGACCCACAGCTATACGAGCGTCCAGGAGGACGCTCCATATTTATGGAGGTGGGCCCTGATTCAGAGCGAGCGTTCTGGTCAGAGCGTCCGGCTCTGAATCAGGGCCATGATCCAGACAGCCAGCTTCCCAACTGCTTTATCTATATCTAGACGCCTGTCATTTTCCCGACGCCGGGAGACAGACGCCCGGCATCCTGATCGAAGGGATGCCGGGTGCCGCGAGCAGACAGCCGCGGGGGGGAGGGTTAGATTTAGCGCACCCGGAGGGGACTTAGGGTTAGGCACCCCCCCCGGAGGGTTAGGGTTAGGCTAGGGGGAGGGAAGGCTAGGGTTAGGCACCCCCCCGGGGGACTTAGGTTTAGGCAGCGGGGAAGGGGGGGTTTAGGCACTTACAGGGGGGATTAGGGTTAGGCACTTGGGGGGGAGGTTAGGGTTAGGCACCCCTAAGGAGGGTTAGGGTTAGGGGGGTTAGGTTAGTATATATTTACCTGAGGACGATCGGAATTTCCAGCGCTGTCGGGATCTGTCCATCTGTTGGCCTGCCGCTGATGGTAATCGAACCGATTCCCTATGAAGTAGATTATAGAAGTAGATTATAGAATAAAAGGGTTATTAAGAGAGTGCTGAAGGCAGGTAAGGAACCAACTGATGGGGAGTCAAGAAACATAATCCTTCTACAGTGCCCAGCAATGCTGCTTATATATACCCCATAGACTGATGATGATGACTAGATACTATAGCTGGCATTGGAGGCTTTTCTGTAGTCAGTAGTAGAAACTCTCTATATTACCAAGCTAAATTTTTACTATAACTGTAATTTAAAACAAAAATTCCTACAAGGAAGAAAAAACTGCGTTGAGGATTTGTACAAGGATTTTTCTCTATTCACAGTGAGGGATATTTATGAATAAACTGTGCAGAAAATATGTTGCACATAGCAACCAATCCAATACTATGATATTTTTTTCTGGTATGCTTTATAAAATGAACAGCAAATATGTGATTTGTTAATTTGGGCTGCAGCACTGTAGTTAGTAACAGTGAAAGTTTTAGTAATTGTCCCTTCTCTGATTGTGTCACATCACAGACAGTGTCTATAGGCCTGATTCAGAGTTGTATGCTAATAGCATCGCTGCTGTGTTTTTGGACGCAGCAGAGATGCTAAAACATACTAATGCCACAGGAGGCATCTGAAAATAGACACATCCTGTCAGCACCGCAGATCCGACTGCTGCATCCATAGATGCAGTATGGGATCACCATCGCGACCATCAGTCTAAGCTTACTCAGAGTGAAGGAACTCCCCTGCCATGGCCACGGAAATCTGATGCAGACCCTGGCCACGGCGCTCTCACAACAATGGGGCGTCATGTCTCCATTTTGGAGAATGGTCCCCTTCTCTGCCCACTCCCAACACTCCAACAGCAGCAGCCTGTCAGTCAATCAGGCTATAGCGTTCAGGCCACATTGCAGCACATGCGCACTACGCAAACGCCGAATGCGCAGCCCACCCACCACATACTTGTATGCAAACCATTAGGTTTGCAAAAAAATGAAACTTTCAAAGAAAACACCACTATACCTACAATTAGAAACTGTCTGGCATTGGGTGCCTTAAATCTGTGCAAGGCACACTGAAATCTCGAGACTATGAAGGCATTCTGGGGTGAAACATACTGTCCAATGTCAGAAAACGGTCTCTGTTGCAGGTCATGGGTCCTTTAGCAGGATAACGACCCAAAACACACAGCTAACCGCACCCAAAAATAGATAAGAACAAAAAACATTGAACTTTTCTGAAGTGGCTTTCTATGAGCTCTGATCTAATCCTATCTAACATCTATGGAAAGAGTTGAAATATGCAACCTGGAGAAGGCACCCATCAATTCAGAGACAGCTGAAGCAGTTTGCCCAGGAAGAGTGGGCCAAACTACCTGCTGACAGGTGCAGAAGTCTCATTGAGAGCTACAGAAATCTCATGATTACAGCGATAGCTTCAAGTAAATATCGTGCAACAAAATATTAACAAAATATTAGGTTGAGTCCCATCATTTTCATCCATGCAATTTTCTTTTGTTTTATCATTTACAATATTCTGTTGAATCAAAAATCAAAGTCTGATTAAATGTGGAATAAATAATGATGGATGCTAATTACTTTATCACTTTCAAGTTATTTCAGAGAAAAATATGGGTTACTCTTTTTCGGTGGAAGGGATCTTTTTCGTCTACTAGACTCTAGATTAGGGGTGTGCAATAAGTGATCCCCCAGCTGTTGTAGAACTACACATCCCAGCATGCCCTGCCACAGTTTTGCTATTTGGCCATGCTAAAACTGTTGCAAGGCATGCTGGGATGTGCAGTTCTATAACAGCTGGAGAGCCACTTATTGCCCACCACTGCTCTAGATCAACGACACACACCCTTTGTCTTGTGAAGTCACAAACAAATCACCCTTTTTTCAGTTAAGTATAAACACATTGGTTATTTTATGTATATATTTTAGATCAATAATACACAGACTACAAAATATGTCCAAAAGTTGGTTTAATTATGTGTTTAATCCATTTGGTGCTAATGGTCTTCTTAGTCCTGTGATAAGCCTATTATTTTGACGATTGCACTCATCATATCCCAAGACGTACCTCCCGTTGGTGTACGCTGGGCAGAACTTTGACCTAGGGGGGTCTGTTCTGAGCCTTCCACTGGATAGATTTGGATAAAAATTTCAGTGGTAACAGTGGATCCAAGAAGGTATACTAGGGGGTTGAGGTCCTGGTCGGACCTTCCATTGGTGTACGCTGGGCAGAGCTTTGACCCGGGGAGCCTTCAACTGGGTGGATTTGGATGAAAACTTCACAGATGGAAGGCAATTAGTGTGGGATGCTTAATATAGTGGTAGTGGTACTGGTTGGATCTCACAGCGGAGTGTGCGTGCAGAACTTTGATCCAGGGAGCCTATTCTGGGCCTTCCACTGGCTGGATTTGGACAACATCACATAATAAAACCTAATAACTTCAAGATTTAAACCCGTGCAACAGGTTATATTATATATATATATATATATATTTTAATAAGCATGTACCGGCATTCGCTAGTCCATTATGATAATGCGCTCAGGACTCCTGAACCATATGAGGTGTAAGTTACCCCCATGCAATATACAGAGACGTGACGGCACTCCAGGTCTTTTAAATGTTAAAAGAATTCTGTATTAGAAATTTTTTATGAATCCATTATGTCGACCTATCGGTGCTGGACGGCAACTTTGTCAAGACAAGCAATAATTACATAGTCTAATCCTACAGCCATTGTAGAATTAGACTATGTAATTATTGCTAGTCTTGACAAAGGTGCCGTCAAGCACCGAGACATCGAAATTTTCTAATACAGAATTATTTTTGCATTTAAAAGCCCTGGAGAAGGAAGAAAGGGGGGGGAGGGAGGGAGGGAGGGAGACCGGGGACATCTTTTCTGCGCATGCACAGATCACTGGGAAAATGGCTGCCGCCACTTTCCCAGTGAGTGTTTGTTGCTCTGCAGTGCCGGTCCAGCGTTGCGGAGCAGCACTTCGAAATCTGTGGAGGCGTAAGTTTAATTTTAACTATGGGTGCAGGGTGTGAGGTGTGGGCTACCCTGGACCCAGAAGTCCCTTGCACCCATTATGAAAAGACACCTATGGCTCTACATTCTGACTGGGGCTGGTAAGTACCCCAACCATTCCCTGTCGTCGTCCCCTAACTCTCCCTTAGTGGTTCATAACCCCCCACCCCCTTCCCCTAGCCTAACCCTCCCCGGGGAGGGTCCCTAAACCTAACCCTTTCCCCCCCGTGGCTAACGCTAACCAGTCACCACTTACCTTCGTTCGGGATGCTGGCTGTCGGGATCTCGGCGACGCGATTAAGACAGGCGTCGGTATTTTGACGCCTATCTTTAACCCCAAGTCCAGCTTCCACTGTCTTGATTCTGGCGGCCGCCATTCCAGACGCCGGTAGCATAACTACATCCATATATAATTTTTTTTTTTTAAAGTAGTCCTTCAGAACGGATGAGTGAAACCGGTCATCCGCAATTGTTATGTATATGCAGACAATGTCTGCAGCAAAGGGGTTAAATCTGCACTACCAGGTGCAAACTTACAGGAGCCTCAAGTAGCCATTTTTTTTCAACTACGTAATATAAGGCAAACCTACTTCACTTACCAGTTTAAAATGGACACTGCTGAGGGAGTATGATAGGAAAGACCAATCAGATTCTGCAATTTCCTTGGTTTGTGATTGGTCCACTCACATTTTTCTACTGCTTCTAAACTCCATTAAAAATTAGTAAATGAAACAGCTCTGCAAATCTCTGGGAAAAATGGCTGCTATTGGAGTCAGCAAGTTATAAACATTTAAATACAAGGTACAGATGTGTCCTCATACATCTAGCCTCAATACGCTACGCAGCAAGATTTGCCTGGATTGAGTAAGCTGCCAGGTGCCATGCTACTCTACTAGTGTAGAGCCTCTTTTTTTGCTGAAAATATGTCTAAGTAACAATTTCGATGGTTCAACCATTGTTAGTAGCCATCAATTGTTTAGCGATTGGTCGAGATCTGTGTAGACCACAACTGCCGATGTTTCCTAAACATCGATTGAGGATTGCCATCGATGGTGGAACATTGATGGCCACCAGCAATGGCAAACCACTTGATTTCAGTCAGACCATCGATGGTCGGTTGCCATCCCTAATCAGAGGCTCAGTGATATCCATCGATATATATATGTATACAGATATTTATATAAATATATATATATATACATATATATATATACATACACACACACACACACACATATATATATATATATATATATATATATATATATATACACACATACATATATAGGTTCACCGTACTATAGGACAATGACCAGAAGCATACTGCTAAAGCAACACTCAAGTGGTTTAAGGGGAAACATTTAAATGTGTTGGAATGGCCTAGACCAGGGGTTCCCAACCACGGTCCTCAAGGCACACTAACAGTCCAGGTTTTAGGGATAGCTATACTTGAGCACAAGTGACTTAATTATTACCTCAGTTATTTTGATTTAACCATCTGTGCACTATCATGAATATCACTAAAACCAGGACTGTTAGTGTGCCTTGAGGACCGAGGTTGGGAATCACTGGCCTAGACAAAGCCCAGATCTCAATCCAATTGAGAATCTGTGGTCAGACTTGAAGATTGCTGTTCACAAGCGGAAACCATCCAACATGAAGGAGCTGGAGCAGTTTTGCCTTGAGGAATTGGCAAAAATCCCAGAGGCAAGATGTGGCACGCTCATAGGGACTTATCCAAAGTGACTTGCAGCTGTAATTGCCGCAAAAGGTGGCTCGACAAAGTACTGACTTTAGGGGGGTGAATTTTTATGCACGCTGACGTTTTCTGTTATGTTGTCCTAAATGTTAATCGATTCACAATATAATAAAAAAACACAACTTCACAGTTGTAGGCATGTTCTGTGAATGAAATGATGCACACTTTCAAACAATCCATTTTAATTCCAGGTTGTGAGGCAATAAAACATGAAAAATGCAAAGGGGGCTGTAAACTTTTGCAAGGCACTGTATATCTGTATGCACATGAGTCTGTATATGAAGCACAACGGAACTTGGAGAGAAAAAAAGATGTGGCCGCTACATTGTAGCACTTCTTATACAGATTCAGAGACTCAGTCGCACACAGATATACCAGTGTCACATATCAAATTAATTAGCACAGTCTGTTGATGCGTGTCTAGTGCGACTTTGATGCATTTCCAGCAAAAATAGATGCAAAAAAGACGACCGATGCTAGCAAAGTCCGTGAGACCTGGTGCGCAGAGAGCGTTTTTTGAGCCAGACTGCAGCAAAGATGTGTAAGGACATATCTGTAGTAGTGCAGCTTTATGAATAGATTTTTTTTGTAAATGAATATAAAAGCAAATTATTCAATCTAGGCTATATAACCATTAGTCTGCTGTTATTCTAAAGAAAATGTTTTGTTCATCATTTTGGAAATATCAAATGCATTCCAAAATCTCCTGCTTGTTCAGTCAGGATTATCATACAGATGTGTTCACATACATCTCTCCTCTGTGCGCTACAAGTCGCATTACATAACGCTTGAGCGCCGAGCATCTTTTCATGTGACTTTTTCCATAAAATGTGTCTTATTCGCAAAGTGATGCAAATAGGACGCACAAGCAGCTTATGTTGATTAAAATGGTATGCGACTGTGTGCACATGCAGTTAGATCTGCATGCAAAATGCTACGTTACAGTGTCAGCGGCTGTGACACTGTAATTTACCATTCCACATGCAGATACAGCTGCAGTCGCACACAGAATATAGGCACCAACTGTCATCCCAAGTGCTGCCAAACATCACAGGCAGTTGGTGTGGCCCCCCATTTGGATAGTCAGGGAAGGGAATGTGTTACTACAGAGGTGAGAGAGGAAAATGTTTTACAGCAGTAGTGAGAGGGGAATGTGTTTCTGAGGTGAGAGTGAATTATGTTACTACACAGGTATGGCAGGGGAATGTGTTACTACACAGATGAGGGAGGGGATTGTATTACTATAGAGGTGAGGGAGTGGATTGTGTTACTACACAGGTTTGGAAGGGGAATGTATTACTACACAGGTGAGTGAGGGGAATGTCAAATGTGTTACTACGGGGTGATGGAAGGGAATGTGTTAAAACATGGGCGAGGAAGAGAAATGTGTTGTTACAGAGGTGAGCAAGGATAATGTGCTACTATAGAGCTGAGGGAGGGTAATGTCTTACTATAGCAGTGAGGGCTGGAATGCATTACCATAGATGTGAAAGTTTCATGTGTTACTGCAGTGGTGAGATGGAAACAGCAAATATTTAAGATAGAGGTTATATATATATATATATATATATATATATATATATAAATATAAATAAGTTCCTCTGCCTGGGATAGCTTCTCGGTTATTCAGTAATGATGGAAATTTTTAAAATATATATATTCAACAGTTTTTTGCTCATGTTCTTATAATCTATTTCTGTATTTTTTTCTAGAGGAGAATGTTTGAGAATTGATACATTAATATTGTTGTTTTTTTCATTTACAAAGGAGTACTCCTGTTGGTTTAAATGACATTCGCTGAATTCTAATTAATAGAGTAGTAATTGTGTTACAATGGGAATGAGTATCAGACATATGGTTTTAATTAATTAGATGAATCAATTCGTTTTTAAAACAGTTATATCCATTACAGAATTGCTCCTTCGAATTAGGAAAATGATTCATTGTTTAAACTATTTAAATAATTGTTTACAGCACATTTAAAATGTGTATGTATTTTATATCAGCATTATTTGCACATGGGATTGTTAAATTGAAACATAGCCTGTTAAAACAAACAATGATCGATAGCAGGATAAATAGACAGTGGAAATGGGACTTACACACAGTCACTTATGAAGTCTTATCCATGACGAAATGCGTTTGAGCGTGCCTAGCACGGTGACGGTGACGTGTACCAGCACTGCTTGAGAGGACATTATGAAACTCCGTAGTAATACATCCGTTGCGCTGACAGCGACTGCTAAAAAGAACCCCTGCCAGGTATCTGGGCCATGGCTTGGCTTAGAGCTGAATAACGGTGAACGGCAGTATCTGGAGTGATGGGTAATCCACAAGGCTATCAGGCTTTTTCGTGAGCTGATTAATGTTTACCTCAATGTACGTTCTTATAATATTTTTATTACATAAAATTTATAAAATTTACTACAGTGTGCGCTCCTATATTTCTTTCCTAAAACTATCTACTGTAGATTTTTGTGGTGATAAGGACAATAATTGAAATCGGAATCAATAGCGCAACTCTCTTTTTTCCTGTGTATGTGTATATTATATATATATATATATATTGTTGCTCCGTTCATGCGCGAGAGTCGCCAGCGCTAACACCCTCAAGGGTGCGAGCAAAAAGTTAATGGCTTGGGCACCCTAACCAGGACTTTAGGCGGGATTAGCCACTTTATGTGGCTAAACCCGGTACTTTTGGGTACGACAAGAGCGATATTTAATGGGCGCTCAAAACAATTGAATTGCTCCATTGGGTGCCCATTAATTATCGGCATCCAAAAAACAATTGAATTTCCCTGTTACAGTCTCATTTCCTTACCGCAAACACAATAGTGAGGAAGGATCACCAAATGACCAGCCAATTTGTTTTTTGGAAGGAACCTGAAGCACCAAAAAGACACCTACGTGAACACGGAGAGAAGTTACAAATTTTACTCAAATAGCACCATGGTGAATTGTTATAAGGCAGCAATGCTAAACACAGTGCCACGGAGATCAAATTGCCGATATGAGACAAAAAAAAAAAAGAAAGAAACCAGAAAAATTATCTGATTAACAGGTACTTATTGTTGGTTTATTTTGATATATTCAAAATATCACTTTTATTGCATATTACATAGTGTGTCACAATACATGTGCAACTACACCTATTTATAAATACATGCACACCATAATTCAACAACTTCAAGGTCTTTTCCTATGAGATATTTCCCTGAGATCTAAACATTTTCTATAGTGATTGAGCTATAAATGATCCATAAAAAAATCACATCAAGCAGCTGCATAATATCAATTATTTCCTTAAATTGTTTAAATGTACATTTTCTTTGGTCATTTAACCCTGTTTTAGCAAGTATACTGCTCAAGAAAATGAGAAGACATTGGTTCTGGCTGCATATCCAACATAAGCATTCTTAGGGGTCAATTAAATCAGTAGCGAGGGGGGCACGTTGCCGTTACAATGGTGTAGAAATGCCAACAGCAGCAGCTGTACTTGCCCCCTCTCATGAGCCGATCTTGCATATAGCCATACTTACTCGCGGGGTGAGTCGTCTCGTGGCTATTTGAAGAGATACGTTAAGAATGTAATTACATTGGTTTATGTAAGTAATAGTGTACAGCCTTTCTATAAAGGGGCCTAGATTGAACAAATGTTGCCTGACTTAAATTAGTGGATAAGTATTGATTTAAGCCATCTATCAAACAATGTAAATTTTTGGTCTATTTTTGCATAAAAAAGCCAAACATCGAGAGCACTCTCCACTATTTGCAGCTTATTTTAATATTTAATTTGTACAGAATCATACTTAATCCTCCATTACATAAGGAACATCACTTGCAGGCTTTACATGATACTTTGGTTCATCATTATTTAATGGACTTATTCATTAAATTTTAAGCATTAAAGCTGCAATCCAATGAAAAAATTTGTGTTTTTTCTTACATAAATCACTGTGGCAGGCTAAAGAAAGAATCTTGATATTTTATCATTCAGCCTGCTATTAATGATTTACAATACTGGGCTGTACTGCACTACTATGCTAATTACAGTTACATGACATGATGTAGTGAGCAGAGAGGCTTTGGAACACCCCTCTGACCTCTGTTTGGATGATGTGCTGTCAGATCTTCCCCTTCCCTCTTCCCACCCTGCATTCACATGGCATGCTGATTAGGGATGGACACGGGAAGCCTGTCATCGCATGAAAAAGGATTACAAGAAGAAAAAAAAAAACATTGCTATAGCACATGCGCAAAAACCATGCTTCCCAATGTGCAATGACCATTGCTTCAATACATTTGATGGTGATTGCCTCCATGAAATGGTGGAAACACTTCCATTAGAAGAATAACATTAATGGTGTTAAATCATACAGAGAAAAGTAATTGGACACTGACAGCAAATAGATTAACAAGATTTTATTGATGTCAGTACTATGTAGGTCCACACTGCAAAAAAAAAAAAAAAAGATTTCATTTTGTAGTGTAAGATATATACAGTATATCGACTTCAAGGTTGGATACTGGGCATTTGCACTGGTTTTACATGTTTGCAAGTTGCACTTAAAGCAAATCAACATGATTTATTATTGGCACCAAAGATGACAAGGATCAGGCATTAATCTCCCAGATTCTCTAAACTCTCATACTAAATTGCCAAGTCCATAAGAGTTCAGTAATGCCCTTAAGGTTATGCTCCAATATAAATAAGGTCTCCCTTATTCATATACTTTATAAACAGTTGAAGGATCTATTTTATGGGCAAAACTGACACTCATAATAATGTAGGCTATAAATGCATTAAGAACCAGTATGTCTCAATATTAATTCAGGCTTCATGAATATATGTCATGCAGAGCCTCGATGAGGTCATTTTCTCCAGGTAAATTGATAGGCTGCATTCTGGTGCAGCCTACAAAATGGGTGTGTCTACTGTGTGTAGGTGATAGGCCCATTTAAATGCTGAAAACTGTACTGACAGCATCTAACACCTCTGCAGTGTTGTATTTATTTGGCTGGCTGCATTTGTGTGAAAGAGGTGTAGGCTTTGTCATAGTGTGTGCGTGTGTATCTATGTCAAGGTGTGTTTGTGTAGTTGTGTCCATCAAATACACATGTGGAAATTTGACAAGCCCACCAAAATGTAAAAAATTCAGCCCTTCATTCACATGTCCTGATGGTTTGCTGAGAGACGACGCAGGAGGGGAGGCGATGGTGTGCTGAGAGACGACGCGGTGGGTAGGTGATGGTGCGGCTGAGAGACGACACGGTGGGGGGAGGCGATGGTGTTGCCAAGAGATGACGCAGTGGGGGTAGGCGATGGTGTGCCGAGAACCAACGCAGTGGGGAGGTGATGGTGTGCTGAGAGATGACACAGGGGGAGGGAAGTTACAGTCTGGAGGATACATTTTTATAGAGGATCCACATTCTGAGAAACCACCGTATAGGTAAGGTGCATATGGAATGAAAAGGAATGTTCCCAGAGTGACAAGAAATGGGTGGCGTGTCATGTTGGCACGCCTCATTTTCACTGGCCACACACCTTTGAATTGTGACCACACACATTTCTTGCTGCGCACCTTCGGCATGCATTTATATTTTCCAATGTGGGGGGGGGGGCGTTCTTCAACTTGCCCTGGGCTCCAAAGACTCTAGTTACACCTTTGCATAATTGTAAACCTAAACCAGTATAATCTACATATTATGCATGGCGCATAGGTTTATCATATCTTTTTTTCGAAACGTCCAAAGGCAGAAATATTTTTCCACAGAAGAGTGCTGCTATTTTGAATGCTTATATGGCCATTTCCTGACCTTTGCTGGTTCACCTGCTGGCAGGATGGCGTCAAACTATAAACACTCCTTAGTGGCCGATGCACTCTTTTGTGTAACTCTGGCTAAATTCAGCTGTAGCTCCTCACTGCCACATTAATTTTTTCAGCCAAAGTGCACTCAGTGGCTGACTGTTTCTGAGGAAAGTGATTTAAGGACAAGCAGAAACCACCAGTAGAAATATCTAGAAACCTGTTATTAGTGACCACACTGAATTTAGCTGTGAATAGGTCCACTTTACTGCACAGTGAAAATGTCCGAGACTTGGGAAGTATTTTTAGAAAGATCAGCTAAAATTAAACAAAAAAAAAACCATATTTGAGATATTTAAGGAATACAAATTTTCACAGTAAAGACAATAGACAGATGCAATTGAAAAATATGCTCATCTGTAAAAACTGATTTTGTGGGATATTTAGATTAATTTTTATTTGAAAAACAGTAGATTTAACATTTTATATAACGGACTGCCATTCTCTTCTCAACAGTGTGGCACCAAAAAATCAGATGAATTATGTTTTAAAATGTAATTTTACCTTTATAAATATAATTCTAAAAGCTTGTTACCAAATTTTTACTCATTAGTACACACTTGCATACTGGGTTTCTTGTGAATGGATAACCATATTTATTTTTTTATTTTTCACTTCTGTTTTTATTATGATTTATTATTATTATTATTATTATTATTAATAATGTTTATTTATATAATCATGGGTCGTCACAACCGACGAAATAATGTCGGTCGGCCGTACACGCTAAAACGATACATTCTGCGACTGCACGATATACAGTATAGCGTTCAGTGGCCACATCCAGGAGTATGGTATCGTTCAAGATATCTTCTGATCAGCCTGCACTGCAGGCCAACCAGAAGATGCGATGAACGACCCGTAGAAGCGCACAATAGTCCATACACACTAGACAAGTGATTTTCAACCTTATTTAACTGGAGGCACACTACACAAGATCATAATATTGACAAGGCACACCATTCGGCGATGCAGCGTACGCGACCTTGGCAAAAACATACATATTGGCTCCCACATAAAAAAACCACATACATTGGCCCTCACAGGAATAAAAGGCAATACATTAGCCCCCACAGTAAAAATTAACACTGGCTGACCCCCACAGAAACAAAAAAAAAAATACATTGTTGGCCCCCAAAGAAAAAAAACCCACATTGCTACCCCCAAAAAAAACAAAGTACACTGGCTCCCACATAAAATCTTAATATACATTTTTTTGTCCCTACCTGTTCAGCAGAGTGCAGGCAGGCTGGCTTGTGGCCACGGGCTGGCTGGCTGGGCGTGCAGGTAGAGCTGGTGTCTGTGGGGCTGGCTGGATAGTGAGGCAGGCAGGCAGGCATGTTGGCGGTGCTGGTGGCCGCGGGGCTGACTGGTGAGACAGGCTGGCTGGTGGTCGCAAGGGCTGGCTGGCTGGTGTGTTGGGGGTGCTGGTGGTCGTGGGGCTGGCTGGTGAGGCAGGCAGACTGACTGGGGGTGCTGATGGCCTTCATGCAGATCATCTGCAAGGGCCGCGGAGCTGGCGGGTGGGCGGGCGAGCAGTCTAACTGGAAACGCGGCGTGCATGACCTGTGATGTCCGCGTCTGCATAGATGATGGCCCAGGCGCACCTGAGACTCCCAGAAGAGCTCAGCGCCGCCCGGTCCGCAATATGGCAGATCTGACCGGCAGCTCTGACCATGCGGCACACTTAACAACCGCTCGGTTGAAAAACGCTGCACTAGACGATGTGCCCGATATGTTGGCCCGATCCGCCATATCAAACAACATATTGTCTAGTGCCCGTGGCCCGCCGATGGTTACTGTAGTGCAGACCGCAGTAAGTGCAGTCTGCACTACAGACAGAAACAAACACACAGCCGCCGACGCTGGCAGCAGTGTGTTTGTTTTGACAGCCAGCCAATGAGAGTCACTCATGAGCTCCATCTTTCGGCTTCCGCAGTGGGTAATGAGAGAGACGTCATGAGGTCTCTCCCATAATTCAGGGCATGCCGGCCCGGGAGGACGGCGGAGAGGACGGTGGCAGGAGCGGGGATTCAGGTAAGTGTTTCTTTCTTTTTCTTCATGTGTGTGTTTGTTTGTCTGCACTGCTGGAGGGGGGTGGAGACTACTGCTGGGAGAACTGCATCGGAGGGGGTACCACTACTGGGGCCACTGCATCAGGGGGGACCACTACTGGGGGCACTGCATCTGGGGACCACTACTGGGGGCACTGTATAGGGGGTGGGGGACTACTACTGAGGGCACTATATAAAGGGGCACTGCATAGGGGGACCACTACTGAGGACACTGCATAGGGGGGGCACTGCTGTGGGCACTATATAGGGGGCACTGCATAGGGGGGACCACTACTGAGGGCACTGATTAGGGAAGACCACTACAGGGGGCACTGTATAAGGGGCACTGCATAGGGGGACCACTACTGGAGGCACTGCATAGGGGGCATCACTACTGGGGGCCTGCATAAAGGGGACCACTACTGGGGACGACTACTGGAGGCATTATATAAGGGGCACTACTGGGAGCACTGCATAGGGGGACTACTACTGGGGGGCACAGCAGGGGGGTGGGGGGATGACTACTACTGGGGGTACTGCATAATGGGGTCCGCCGCATAGGGGGACCACTACTGGGGGCACTGTATAAGGGGCACTACTGAGGGGTCATAATTAAAATTGTAGGAGGGGGTAGTTATGGGTCTTAATTGTGTGAGGATGGGGCAGAGTTTAAATACCGCAGAATAGCTTAGTGGCCCTCGGCTTTGTTGAATTTTTTAATGTGGCCCACACTGCCTTACAGGTTGAAGACCCCTGGTCTAGTGTATACCCAGCTTCAGTGCTTTATAATTTCAGAGAAGAAAACATATTACAAAAGAGGCAGCCATTTTGAGCACAGTAGAATGCTTACTTTGGATGGATACAGTATATAAGGTACAAGAATGTAGAATAAAAAAGCGAAATGAAATATAACCTAGACAATATGAAAAACAACATACAAAATACAAGATGTTAACAGAATCATCAGATCCACACAATTGTTCACTTTACCCACAAGAAAATCAGGCAAGATAGCTCTTGAGCAAACTACACAGGTTACAGTGAGTGAGAAGAGCAATACATGGATAAGTGAAACAAATTGGTGAAATATGATACAGGAGAGCGGAATACAAGATACTGACAGAGGGCCTGATTCAGAAGTGGACGCAATGCCGATATTAACACAGTTGAGAGATTATCGGACGACAATGCATGCGTCGTGGTCACACGTGCCAAGCTAGCTTAGCGATGCCACGTGCAGTGAGGATTTCTTTACAAAGTGATTGACACTCAGGGACCGTGGGGGAGGTTAGGGGGAGTTGTGGCAAAAAAAACTCAGGCAGGTCGTGACCGTTTTTGGGTCGTGTACTTGCCTTCATCTACAATCTCGTATGCAGAAAATATAGCGCCAGCATCTCAGTTTCCTCTGCCATTCTGCGCGACCATAGGTCACTCAGAGTCGATCACCGAAGGATCTGCGAGCGTCTGTGCATTTGTAAGCACTTGCTTGGATCTGCGAAGCCAGTGGTGGGCGTCTGAATACATTTCTGTCAGGTTTCGGCCTAGGATCGGCTGTTATTCACCACAGCGCCGACTTCCCTGATTTCTCGAGCGGTCAGACGTCAGGTGCAGCGGCGAGTGAGGCCTGAGGATTTTTCCTTAGGTGCACTTGGACATCCATGTGCTGCTCCGTGATTTGGTTACAGAGGTTGCCGTCATGGGCGCGCCATGACAGTCTTCATCACCTGACTGACCCTCCATCCAATGGAAGCATGGTCGTTGTCAGCTGACACTGCCCTCCAATGGACTGCTACCTTAGGGTAAATTACTGGGCTCTGGACAACAGGAAGTTCCCTGTACAATGTCATTACTACTAGTGTTTGCTTGCCATCACTGTGTTCCAGGTTCCCTTGCTTTTCTGCTCTCGGGTCATGTCTAGTCACTATCCTGGGCCAGCGGTGCGTCTGATAGCTTGCCTGGATACTCAGTACAACATCCGAGTACAATTACAGTGTCACTCTCCTGGGCCAGCGGTGCGTCTGATAGCTTGCCTGCATACTCAGTACAACATCCGAGTACAATTACAGTGTCACTCTCCTGGGCCAGCGGTGCGTCTGATAGCTTGCCTGCATACTCAGTACAACATCCGAGTACAATTACAGTGTCACTCTCCTGGGCCAGCGGTGCATCTGATAGCCTGCCTGCATACTCAGTACAACATCCGAGTACAATTACAGTGTCACTCTCCTGGGCCAGCGGTGCGTCTGATAGCTTGCCTGCATACTCAGTACAACATCAGAGTACAATTACAGTGTCACTCTCCTGTGCCAGTGGTGCGTCTGGATACCATTGCCGTGTACTTAGGACCTGATTCAGACCCGCTCGCTAAGGCGCGATCACTCGCTCTGAGCGATGTTCACCCATCTGCGCATGCATATAATTCGCAGTGTGCGTGCGCAAGCCATTCATTGCAATCTGATTTTGGTAGCTCGTAAGCCACTATCAGGTCGCTGCTTTGAGTGACAAATAAGTGCCGTTTATGGGTGGTAACAGGGGAAGGTGCTTGTGTACGGGGGAGTGGATGTGCGAATGCAGGCGTGTCTGGCCGCCAAAACGCCATTTAAAGGGCGTGCATAATTAGCAAAGTAGCGTCATTGTACACGTCACCTGCATGTATTTCAGCCAGCGCTGATCGCTGTGCTTGCGGCGGGGAAAGGCAACCCTGAGGACTGCAAGCTGCTCCGATGGCTCGCTATGTCCTGAATAATCCTACATTTCCCGGAGATGACATGTGTTGCGAGTGGCAAGGGAGCGTCTTCAGACATTTGCGAGTGCACTTTGCTGTAGCTTGCTACAACATAGTGGGCTTCCTTACGGCAATGCAGTGCGAGCGCTTAATTTAAATATCCGGCCCCTTTTTGCCAGCGAGCGATCGCATCTTGCGAGCGGGTCTGAATGTGTGCCTTAGTACCACACTTGAGTACAACTACAGTGTCACTCTCCTGTGCCAGCGGTGCGTCTGATACCTTGCCCGCATACTCAGTACAACATCCAAGTACAGAATCCTCACTAGTGCGTCTTTCAGAAGTACATTCTCCTGGGCCTCATCAGTGTTATCTCCCTCCATTTCCCACCTGTATTGGATATATTATCAAAGGGCCGTGACCTGCTTGCTGGGTGCAGCTTAAACCCATATCCCGATTGGAGGAGTCACTGGTGAACACCTCCCAGCAGGTTAGATTCCGCGCCTCTGGTCATGTCTCGTAAACATCCGATACTTGTGGATGAGGAGGTTGTACATCCAGGCTCCTAGTCTCCGATTTCTTCCTCAACCCCGGACCTCAGCTTTCAGCTCCTCTTTAGGAGATCCTCCTGAGACAGCTGTGACAAAGCTGTTTCCATGCAGCTATAGCATGTTTTTGCACAGCAGCTGCGTATGATATCGCAGCTGCGAATGCATTAGTGTCCAAGACTGAATCAGACCCTGAGTCATTAAATTCATGGACTGTTCATCCTACCAGAGTACCAGCATTTAACTGCAATTTAATGGAGTGTAGGAACTTGTAGAGAACTGGGGTCTCTTGACGACAGGCTGGAAGCTTAAATGTTTTGATTCAAATACGAACATAATTCCCTTGCTTTCATTTGCAGACACAAAAAAATTAAGTATATTATTGTTAGTGCTGATAAACGTCTTTCTGTTTTGTATACATATATGGCATTAATATTGCCATGCAGCTGGTTCCATGTACAATATGGGTAAACTGAGCATAAACTTTTTTTTTTCTGTTTTAAATCTCTGAATAACCCACAATTCCACCAACACTCTCACAATACACTTTCAGAACAAATAGCCTACATACGAATGCCCTGTTGCCGCCCAGTTCAAGGTTGGACTGGCCGAATTATACATGATTACCCTATTAGAGGGTCAGTTACCTGGTGGAGCAGGACCACTGATAAACATCGATGATTGGTTCAATTCCATAGACGCTACATCAAGATTTGCTTAATGGTTAGCATTGTGGTGGTGGTTAGCGTGACGGTAGTGGTATCCCACTACTGGTCTCTCAATGTTAGGAAACCAGTTTTATATACATAGATAACTGAAGTTTTCATACAGTAGCAAAGCACAATGGGCCTGATTTAGCTTTGGGAATAGAGTAATGGTGCATACACACGGTCAGATGAACGATCTGAACGATTTGACCAACGATTTGAACTATGAACGATTTCTGACTGCATTAAAATGAATGGAAACACATCAGATGTCAGATATCGGACAAGCGGGAACATGCATCGTTCATCGTTCAGACATGTCAGATACTGTATGTCAGATTTTCCTTCAGATATGAACGATTGAACGATTTTTAAAATCGTTATCGTTCAGATCTGAAGAAAAATCTGACCATGTGTATGCACCATAAGATAGAGCAAGTAACTGTGAACCTAGACAAACCATGGTGCAATGCAAGAGGTGCAAATAATACATCTTTTTGTCATGTGGGGTAAATACTGGTTGCTTTTGCATGTGTACCACAGTATGCTGGATATCTTTTACCACAGTATGCTGGATATCTTTTACACTGCAATGTATATTTCAGTTTGGACACAGCCCTCCCAAATCTAAATCTCTCTCCACAGTTTAAATCTGCCTCACCTGCAGTGCAGCATGGTTTTACCAAGATGCACGGTTAAAACCCCCGTACATCAGCAATCGATTGTGACAATTCTGTGTTTTGCAGATGATTGTATAAGAAAATCTGCAATGTATGGGGTTCACAGATCACAGATTACATCCAAAAAGTGATTGGAATTGTTAAATCAGGTTGTCCAACATGTTGGATTTCACAGGTGGATTGGGGCTGTAGATTGTTAGTGTATGGTAACGATCAGCAGATTTGCAGACCGTTACCAGTAAAATGATGGGCCTTTCAAGATTGCCAGATCTGTGTTTACTATAATCGATCTGCAAATCACTGAAAAAGATCTGTAATGTATGAGTGCAGATTGCTAAATTGGGAAATCCTAAAAATCGAGCATCAATTCTACAAATTGCTGTACTTGCTGTATCCAAAGAACCCCATACACAGTGCAATATGCACCTTGAGATGCGATTGGCAATCTGATGGTCGACATATCAGGGCGGTCCCCACACATGGAGCGATCGGGAGGCCGACCACCCGATATGCAGGCACTCCCCTCCCCCACCCACACCGCGCTGCATGGGATTGTACATCGCTCCCCCAGATCAACAACCTACAGAAAGATCTGAAGGAGCAATGTACGATCCCATGGGAGCGCGCCCTGGCCGATATCATACCCACACACGGAACGATATAGCAGCGATATCATTCCAATCCGTCGGATCGGCTGCTATATCGCACCGTGTATGGGGGTCTTTACTCTATTTCCCAAAGCTGAATCAGGCCCTATGTGATTAGTTCTGCATATATTAGCTCTGATTAGACAATGCACACAAAATCATGATCACCACAAACCTTGACTAATATACATTACTACTAACTATATCCATCAGTTAAGCTTGGTGAAATCAGTTCCATGGTAAACTAAGCTATTGCTTTTGACTATTCACTGCTGTCCAATCCTGCATAGGATTGTAAACATAAACTCTGCTCCTTTCACTGTACAGTTGTGTCCACCTCAGGGTTGGAAAAAAAACAGGTTTAAAAAAAAAAAAAACCCTGTTTTTTTTGGTTTAAACTTGTTTTTTTGCATTAATGTTTAAATGAAGAAAAAAAAAAAGAATCTTGTTATGTATTGGAAACCTTGATCAATCACATTTTAATGCTTTCTAACATTAACAAACCAAAGTTATTAGGGTTTGATATGAGTTATTTGACGTGTTTCAATGAAACCAATTTTAGACTAAACATAATTAAAACATGCAAAAGCACTTTTCAGAGAAACAAACACAAAAAAGGAGTTAAGCATTAGAACTGAAAATGTCACTGGCATTAAACAATTTGAATAAAAACACTAGTTTAGAGACCTTTTCAGATCCCAGTCTGTTTCGAAGCTTCGAATGAACTAAACTGAAAGAAGAAAAAATTCTTTCTACATTAGCTGAAGATGCTTGAGCAGTCAGAAGTTGTTAAATTATGGCAAATACATTGGGGTAACTTTTTTTTCCAATTGAGCTTTTCTTTGCTCATCCACCATTCGTAAGATGACACTTGTGACACCGTAGAGACTTAAGGCCTTAAATCAGAGTCGGGTGCTCTTTAAGAGCTCGCTCTGAATCATGGCTTTTTTTTGTTGTTGTTGCGGCCTCCTGGCCGCTTGCTAAGCTGTGGGTGACCACCCACAGCTTTTGCGAGTGGCCAGGTGATGGTCGCGACCATCGGGGCTTGCGACGAGACCCTTGTGGCAGGGTCTCGTCCGTCGCAAGCGCCAGAGAGCTTCCTGCTCTAACAGAGCAGGAAGCTCTCCACTGACATCACTGGTGATGTCAGTGGTGCCTCCCACAAACGCCAGGCGTTCCTTCGGGAACGCCTCCGTTTGTGTAGCCACCCCTCCTCCCCGCCTACAAAACGGGACGAGCTGTCGATCAACATCGACAGCCGCCCCTTTTGCAGTGAGTCCCGGAGCGAGAGAATTTCTCTCTCGCTCCGGGGTTTGCACATGCGCACGATGCGTGCACAGTACCCCACCATCGACCCGCTTGCGAGCGCTATGCGCTCACGAGCGGGTCTGAATCAGGCCCTAAGTCTTTCTTTCTAACACTCCTCTCAATAGGACTGAAGGTTTTGAATTGAAATACAAAGGTAAACATGGAGATTAAACCATGAGGTGTTTCTCTGTGTATTGCCTGTTTTATGTGTTCGTGTTTACTCTTTAAGATTGTTAGCTGTGTTTTTTTTTCTGCCCTATGGGATTGATGGGGGAGAAGTCTTCGCTTTATGCAAGGCAGATTTAGCGCCGCTCTTATCTGGTTCATCCTCCCTATATCTTTGTAGTGTGTGTGTGATTTACTGCATTGGTTCATCTTACTCAGATAAAGACCACAAACAACAAGAATGTGGAATAATAACAGTGACAGCGTTGTGCCTGTAGTCACAGCATAATAAAAAAATCAGAGTGGTTTTTAAACAAAACCCCAAACATTTGGTTTAAACCGAGGTGGTTTAAACCAGCCAACCCTGGTCCACCTCCACATAGCACATTTGCGCCATATGGCACAAGACGTGTGGTGTAATTTAGATGCCGCACTATGGATAACGAGCTTCGGACTCTTGTATTCTACTGTCTTTTTCGCACCGCATTCGCCCACCAACAGACTTAGTGTACAGGCGACTTATTATTTGCAATTTCTTCACAAAAAGCGTGGCTTGGTCGCATTTTTCATGGTGCGCTAAATGGGGCTTTTTGAGGATAAGTGTATGTGGACACGTCTGTACTTGTAAGCTCACTTCTTATGCCACAAATATACTTATGTGCATGTGAGAATTTTAGCTTTATGTCCTACAGTATTCAAAGCCCCAGAGGAAATGGGTAAATGGCAGCATGTGAAGGTGTTTTATAACAACAGAAAACTGTTTACTGTGTATCATAGCTAACCGTGCTGCAGATGTACATATTCTGCTGGTATAGCTGAGGGATTAATGCATTATCCAGAGGCAGAGCTGCTTTCTACTGCTAGGTCAGGGATATCATGAGCGATAAGTCTGTCTGGGTAGGAAAACAAGTCCTCTAATGTGCTTTCAGGGAGATAGACAGTAACATGGGAAATCAGGAATCCAGATGCGAGAGGCAAACAGAGACATTGAAAAACAAACCATTTCTAGCTTACAACTGGCGGCCCATGGGCTGCATGCAGCTTTCCTGCACATCATCATAGGATCTGCCAAGCAGCATTTACAGATGACATGAAGTGACAACACATGCAGACGCTGTCTCGTTTTCAATATAATCACACTAGTGCAGATATCCAGTGCTTCCTGGGTCAGAGTAGCATACCAGTGTCTTATAGCACCAATCAATTAAAGGTAAAAATAAATAGAAAATCAAATCATTAGTCTTTTTCCTTCTATGCACCATTCATTCTAACATCTAATGTTATGCGTGTCAACAACAAAGCATTATTTCAGGTGTTCAGGTGTAGATTTTTCATAATCTAGGACAATTTACCACAGATAAACCCAATAAAGACAAACATATACGTGAATGTACCCAATATGTCTTCTGCAGCCCTTTTGAAGGGCAAAGCCCCCAAAATCAGATTAACCACCTCTGGGAATTTCTATGTCATACATTATATTAGGAAAGTGATCATATCACAAACAAAAAAACACATCTTCTGCATTTTGGTCATATTCCATGATGGTAGCAAAGAAAAAAACTGGGAACTTTTTGCCTCTGATTAGAACGGACTCTCAACCAATACTAAATACATGCCCAAAAAAGAATCCCTTGTGGCAGCAGTAATCCATCAATGATTATATATGGGGACCAGAGTTTGGGATACCAGTGAAAAATTATTAGCATTCGTACATCGTATTAGACAGGCTTTAACAACCCACAAATTTATATACAGGTGTATGGCTGCACAAAATATAATTTCATGATTTTCATGGTTCTTTAACTCATTGTTTGCTGAAAGGTTGTGTGAGGACAGCATTGGCTATGACTCGCTGCTTCCTCCTTAATGAGATGCAGCTCTCTCAGAGGTAGAGAAGATGCTAAATTGGAGAACCATTGTCATGTCTCCATAGCAACAGTGTCACGGAACTGATACTGCATCTTGTTGTTATAGCAACAGGATCCCACTTAACCCCTTGTGTCTCAAATATAAAGCTGTACTATAGAAAGACAATTATCAGTTCAGATTAAGCATATTATGAAAAGGTAGAAGCAATTGATCAATATGATTTTATACATTTACTTATTAGTCGAAATTAGAGATACAGGTACCACCAAATGCCATAAACAAAAGCGCTTGTTCGCATTTGTTTAACAGGCAAAACCTGGCATACATTTCATAAATGGACAGGTTTACAGGTTTAAACAGAGCACTGAAACTATGAAATCAACACTTACAGAGGCATAGCTAAACATTCTTGTGCTATTTTATCTCTCAAAACATGTTTTTTTCCCTCCTGGTAAAACGGAGCAGTTCTTAGGCAAGCACAGATGTGATGCTACACTGAGATGGTGTGCGAAGAGGCTAAATTTATATACAGAGAGGGTAAGCTATATATAAACAGGGAAAACTAGAGCATCTTAAAAATAGGTATGATTCATGTGTTTTCAAACTTCTTTCCCCTTTTTACCAAGGTTTGGGGTCTAAGGTAGCTACAGGAAACACACGCTTAATTTTAGATTTAAGAGAAATGAGTAATCTCAGAATTTTACAAAGTGCCAAAATATCATCTATACCTGTACTATGATTTGTATACCTCAAGTTTTTTCTTTTATTTTTTTAAGTGAAGGTTTTACAAAGCCTGAAAGACATTTTAAAAAAAATGATAATCTATTTGTAAAAAAATATAACTATTCTCAAAGTAAATCAGTAAGCCACTCAGCAATGTAACATTTTTCAGATGCAATTTAAAAAAAAAAAAACAGTGTTCAGTTTACAGCTTTTAATACTATTTACTAACATTGCTTGTCCATAAGCTACAGGAGCCATATTACTCTTATGCTGAATCTGACTCTCCATTCTCATCTACACAGAATGTCATGGTATACAAGGAGAGGCTGCCAGAGATAATCACTGAGGCTCTAAAACACAGAAAACATAATCACTCAGTGTTCCTTAATATTTGTATGCAAAAGTCAAAATTTTTGTTTAGTATTCAAGTGAAATTTTACAATATGGATTCAGCACTTCTATACTAGGTTATCGATTGATTCTGATTACAATCAGTAACTCACCTTTTCCTTTATTCCAAATTAAGGTTCAAGGCTGTATCTTGAAACAAGGCGTTACAGGCTGGCCGCCTAGGGCCTGGCTGGGACAAGACCTAGATGTAAGCACTATCTGCCATCGCAGTCCAAACTACCTGTCCAGCATGTGATTAACAAATAGTGACTGCAATCAGTGGTGGTGGAAGATATTTTATTGGGGGGGGGGGGGGGGGGGGTCGCAGCCCTTAGGTAAAATCCACCACTGGCTGCGAACGAGGGAGGGGGTCGATTGGGATGGGATATAATGAGTATCGATTGGGAATGTTTAGAAGTATAAGGGGGCAAATTGTAAGTCTGTTATATTAAGAAGGTTAATATTGTAACAGTGTTAATGTTAATAGGGCTAATGCTTTTATTGGGATTAATTAACATGAAGGTTTTTTGTTAGACAGAGGGGAGGTAATGAATATAAATTAAATAAATTGATATGGGGATTAATGAAAATAAGAGACTATTGTTTATATAGAGGTCAATTACGTTGAATGGGGCTATAATAATGATCCTGAAAGAGCTAATGATTTACAGGGTGAGTCTCCCATATCCAAAATGCTTGGGACCAGGGTTATTTTGGATATCGGAATATTCCGTATTTTGGAATATTAGTATACCATAATGATATATCTTGGGGATGGGACCCAAATATACACCCAGAATGCATTTATGTTTTATATACACCATATACACAGCCTGCAGGTAATTTATACAATATTTTCAGTAATTTTGTGGCTCAAACAAAGTTTGTGTACATACATGAAATTCATTTATGTTGCATATACACCTTATATACACAGCCTGAAAATAATTTTATACAATATGTGTAATAATTTTGTGCCTTCAACAAAGTTTGTGTATATTGAACCATCAAAAAGTAAAAGGTTTCACTATTTCAGTCATGCTAAAAAAATATAATTATATTTCGGAATATTTGGATATGGCAGACTCAACCTGTATCTGTTTATACTGACCTCATACTAACCCTTTTCACTGGCGCATACAATGTATGGGGAGGGAGCTCCCTCCATATGAGCTCTCACAAAGGCAACATCCCATTCTGCCAGAACTTTACCATTTACACCTGTTGAAACCCAACTTCGGTTTTACCTGCATTTTTATTACAATGTGTGTGTAATTTTTAAGGAATATTGTGTCATTTTTGTTATGTTTGTTATTTTGTTAAAGCCAGCAGTCATTATCTAATACCACTTAGTAGGTTTTGCTTTTCATTTTTTACTGTTCTCCATTTTATATTGCCTATTATTATTTACATTACTTTTATACTTTTTACAAAGCCTCATCAGTTGTAAGTTTTTAAGTATTAGCATATTTGTAGACGTTTTCATTTGTATTTATATATCACCACCTTGTTAGTACATTTTAACCCTACACATAAAAAGGAGTTGTTAGGAGCCATGGTATCTTTTTACCTGATAATAATACTGCACTGTATTGAACATTTATACAGATTATTGCTTACAGTACATTTTCACCATTAGCTAGCCTCATGTTCACCAGTCACTGAACATGTTTACTGTATATTTATTAAATAATTCACTAAAATTGGGTATTACAAGATTGTAACAACGTAACACCATCTTTGCATAAACCCAGTTATTGTTTAATTAATGTTCTGCTTAAGGCTGATGAACTCATACTTTACTAATGGAGGATTAATGACAAACCCACAATATTTTATATAATAAAACACAATAAACACACTATAGACAAGATAAATGATTTTGTTCTGTTATAGGTTTTCTGAGGTATTGTTACTGAAATGTATATGTAATACTAAAATGTTAAATTGCAGAATAGATACAAATAATTAAATGCACACAATTTACAATCTATTTATGTTAACATACAGTGAAAATATTCTGTTTGTAATATAATTGCATCAGGACATTGGTATCCTCATGGTGTTGTCCCCAGATGAATGAGGGACGAGGGGTGACAGCCACAGAAACAGACTGACCACAGCACTGACAAAATGACATGACATATCCACACCCCCCCTTCCATACCCTGTGCAAAAGACAATGACAAGCATTTGTGTCCTATTCCACCCTCCTCCTCATACCCATGGGAGCACTAGAAGAGAATACCTAAATCCCAGAACAATTATTATTATTGTTAGCATTTGTTTTAAAAGCAAACATTATACATAACAATTCTTGATAAAAATGCACATACAGATGTGTACACATACATCTATCCTCCGTGCGCTACAAGTTGCATTACACATAACGCATGAGAACAGTGTGACTCGGTAGCGCAGAGCGTCTTTTCGTGCAACTTTTTACCTTCAAATGCATCTTATTCGTACAGTGTTGCGAAAATGATACATAAGCAGCTTCTGCTGATTTTAGAGGATATGTAACATGCCTATATTCCGTGTGTGACTGCAGGTGTATCTGCAAGCAAAATGCTACGTTACAGTGTCAGCGGCTGTGACACTGTAACATAGCATTTTGCATGCAGATACACCGCAAGTCACACACATAATATAGGCATGTTACATATCCTCTAAAATCAGCAGAAGCTGCTTGTGCTTCCTATTCTCATCGCATTTGAAGGTAAAAAGTTACATGAAAAGACAATCGGCGCTACCAATTCACACCAGAGCATGGCACGACTAGAAGGGCTGTTTAACGCGCAAGGAGGCTAGATGAGGACACGTCTGTAAATAACAACAAAAATTAAGCACACCATTATGCAACATTGGCAAATTATTGAGCCTAGGATACCATTTTAGGAAAGGTTCTAAAGGAACCCCCTTTATTTTGCCACAAAAGGAGTACCAATTTTAATGATGCACTGGTGAAAAATTACATGAATAGCTGTGACAATAAAACAAGGTTATAATTGAAGACTGAAGTGGCTGAGTAAATTGGCATTTCTTACTGACGGGACAAATTTACACCACCACACATAGGACAAACTATTTCCATCAGAAAGAGGATGACTTGTGAAAGTCGGTATGCAGTGTATGTAATATTCTGCCCCTGTTGTAGGATCTTCTTTGTCAAAAACCTCACGCATGCTCAAAGAACACGTTGCACCTAATAGATCTTCCATTAAAAAGGCTCCAATGGTATGGATGACACAACACCACCTGTTGCAAGGCACTTTTTAGAACCTGGTCATTCCTTACATGACTAAGTTCATGCCCATTGAACAAATTCCACCTATTCACAGAGGCGGTGATAGGAATAAAATCTTACTACAAAAGGAGGTGGATATATCGCATAAACGCAATGTCATCACATGGACTTAATATTGCTTGTTTTGTATGCTTTATTACATTATACATATCTTAACTGGGAATAACTGTCAAGACT
Source organism: Taudactylus pleione (assembly GCA_031769625.1). NCBI lineage: Eukaryota > Metazoa > Chordata > Amphibia > Anura > Myobatrachidae > Taudactylus > Taudactylus pleione. The sequence goes on from JAUIMM010000957.1 coordinate 3,207,634, forward strand.
GAATGCATTTTAATTTAAGCTATTAATTACTGGAACTTTATATAGTGACTTCCAAATTTTGATAGAGGGTCTGAACACTTTTACCATATATATGGGTAACTTATTCAATTTCATATGTGTTCAGTCATCCTGAGTATCTTTAAAGATCTTAAGGGCGGTATCCACTTAGCGATTTAGCCAAGCGATTGCACGATAACGACATTGTTATCGTGCAATCGCTTGCAAATCGCGCATACATCGGACAGTTCAGTCTAGGCACATCACTAGCTATACAAACGACAGCACGATTGCAATGTCGTAATCGTGCTGTCATTTGTATATCTACAAGTGGATACCCCCCATTACAGTTTTATTGTATTATTAATGTGTTTATATATATTTATCATTTGTAATGTATTTAAATATTTTTGATAAAATGTTTCTTTACTATTGCATTATCTACATATGTCAACAAAATTAATATAGAAATATTCACTGAAGAGTATTGAGAGTTACTTTTTTAGGCAATTGATAGAAAACCACACAAATAGCTTAGCACGAAGTTTGGAATATATTTCAGGGTTGGGAAAATAAAAAAGTAAAACAAAAAAATTTTCTTGTTTAAACAGGTTTTTTTTGTTTAAACAAGTTTCTTTGCATTAATGTTTTAATGGGAAAAAATATTGAATCGTGCATATCTATTAATACTGTGTAGCATTGCTATGTATTTGAAACCTTGATCAACTAATGTTTTAATGCTTTCCAACATTAACAATCCAAAATTATTAGGATTTTTTATCTAATCTAAAGAGAGGGCCCGATTCCGAAAATGAACGTACATATCCGATCTTTCCGTTAAAATAAAATATTCATGGTTATTGTTAAAATATATTGTTAAAATATATTGTATACTAAATTTATTTCATTTACCAACTAGCTGTAAATTAAACTGTGGTGACCAATTTATATATTTATCCATCATTGACTTGTTTATTAACTGTTGATCTGGATCAACTCAACTACGGACTTTGTAAGTAATATTTACTAAAGTATCAGACACCATTTACATATCTGTAATCTGACTTATTGAGGTGTTATATGCGCTGGGAGTTCCCCTCCTTTTTTGTGCACCAATTTAATATGATGAGGAGTTGTAGTGCCCTCATTTACACCCAGCTGCAATAACTCAAATCAGATTATTGCAGATTAGCGCATCCCATCCCCCCTCTTTTGTATTAAAAAATTGTCACTTTAAATTCCACAGTAAAATTGCTGAAAAATCAGCACTTTTGCCAAATTGGAAATTACTACATTTGGACCCTAAAATCAAATTAGCTGGTTAGTCTAGTCCAATTGCATAACCTATATGATTTGATCAAGGTCTTCTTTCCTTTACTCTTATTTCTTGAGCTATTACTGAAAATTTCCTGGCTACTAGTGATGTATTTTGAGGTCTTGATATGAGTTTAGAGGACCATGGTTCCATCAGATTTCTGAGAATTGGAGTAGGCCTCTTTATCTCCTAATATAAGTTGGTAGCACACAATACTCTCCTTATTTAAAAAATATGCAAAAGATAAGGTTACAAGAGCAAATCTCTATTTTCAAAAATATAATGACTAAAAAACACATCACGTCATCAGTTGGAAAGCTCTCAAAGCAATGGTGCGAGGATTTGTTCAACTGGCCTCACATGAAAAGAAAGCTGAGCCGAAGATTAAAACATATAGTAAGCATTTGGCTCTCAGGGATCAAGTCAACCAGCTACTTTCCATGAAAACGCCATAACTTTGCAATGAAAGCAGCAACATTTCTACAAGAGGAATGATAAGGCAAATTCTATCCTGCCCTATAAACTGCATACCAAACACACGAGAAACACAATTTTTATGATTAATAACTGTGCAAATTGTCCCGCCCTATGGCATCACAAAAGTGTTGGTTGCTTTTGTGAATAATATTACACTCTTTGCTATTTAAGTGAACCTACCCAAGTCATATTTTCCTCCATTTGCACCATCACAATCTGAGAGGGTTAAAAAAAAGACATGGCGAACTAACTCAATATAGAAGATATTGACTAGATGGCTCTTCTGCATATTACTTTTCACCAGAGCTTAACCCTTACTTTTATATGGTTAGGTGTGTATAATGCTTTGTTGCTGTGGAGAAACTCCACATACCCTAAAATATTCCTAAAATGTATACCTTAAAATATAAAATGTTGTCTCTAGTCATCCCTTTCTTAGTCCACCTAGATCAAGTATAGTTCATACTAGGCTGCTATGCAGTAGATAAAAAAAAAAGATCTATTTCACACTACTACTGATGCCCTGTTGATGGCCATAATAGAGGTATGGCCATATTGATGGTCTTGGCAAATAATTTTCTGCTAGCATTGAGGTAGGAAGTCCCTTGTCATCCTTAAGGTGCCCCACACACATACAGATATACTTACGATCCGACGATGTGTCCAATTTCCCTTGAAATTCTCCCCGGCAGCTCAGCACACAAAATGCTGTCCAATCTTCGTCCGATCTCCTGCTGACCGACATTTTTATAGTGCACTGTGTCCTAGATTGTCAAATCTGCCGTACTGCACGGCAGATCTGACGATGCGATGTGCGACCTGCGGAGGCGCACATTGCATCGTGATCGTGAGTGGGGACTCACGATTTGGGCATTTTTTTACCCGATTTGTCGTTCCAATGTGTCGGAATCGGCCAGATCGGGAAAAAAAAATTGCTATGTGTGTGGGCACCTTTACTCTTCATGCTTCTTATGGAGCCTTTGTTAGCTAGGCTTCACAGTAATGCTGCATACACACAAAGTTTTTCTGTCCAACCATCCAACTAGTTGATTGGTTGGAATGAAAATCTGGTAAAGTAATACCCCTTTTCCACCTAAATTCCGTGTCTGACCCGGAGTTGGAACAAAGTTCCTATCCGGATCAGACCCGGAATTTTGCCGGCGCCAACTCGGGATATTCCCGAGTCAGCGCCGCTCACACCGCAGTCGGGTCTGCATAGACCCGGCTTTTGCGGAGTGAAAGTGGTCGCTTGGAGATTACGTCATCTCCAAGCGCCACTGAAGCCGGACCAATCGGCCGGCTAGCAGCGCACTCCGGGTCATCATGACCCGGAGTGCGCTGTTCTCACAGCAGGGTTTCACGGGCTACGCCCGTGTTAAATCCTGCTAGTTACCTGGGTTGGATTGCCGGGTCACTCCCGGCGATCCAACTCTCTCCCCTTTTACACCAGAGAGCTGCCCGGGTTAACCCTTCAAAAACCCGGGTTTTAGCTCCGGTGTAAAAGGGGTATAAGAAAGCAAATCACAGTCAGCAATTTGCTCCCAAATGCCGGAAAATGGACAAAAACTGTTGTTTGAACAAATTGTTTAAATCAAACATTTAAAAAATTTGTCTGACGACCATTTTCATCTGTTTTCTGGCATTTAGTAGCAAATTGCTGATCATCATTTACTCCCATACATTACCAGATTTTCATTCCAACCAATCCTTTTATGCTGACAACATGCTGCTGACCCCCATACCTTGCTTCTTCTTAAACTTAAATAATTCTGATATATCAGTGATCATGCCTCTAAATATACTACCATGAATGCTCAACCCCCTCAAAAGCAAATACTATTACTGGTGGCTGACACAACTTTAAATTAAGTGTCCACCTGAACAAATATTATTTTCACAATTTTATTGCAAACTTCTCTCCACTTGTGGAGCCTTCTAATACCCCTTTTACACCAAAGTCCCGGGTCTGACCCAGGATTTGGAGCACTGGTCCATTCACACTGGAACTGGGTTTGCAGTGAACTGGGTCTTCCGGCGTTGCAGTGGACGCTTGAAGATAATGTAATCTCCAAGCGCCACTGAAGCTGGCCAAGCAGGTAGCACGTAGCACGAACGGGGTCATCATGACCCGGGTCGCACCATTTACACTGCAGGGTAACACAAGAGTGACCGATATCCAACCCTGCAAGTCACCAGTGTTGGATCCCCGGGTCAATAGACTCGGGTTGAGCCGTTTCCACTGACAAAAATCCCGGGTTGATGCGCATTTATGTGAAAAACCCCGGGATTTTCGTGTCAGTGTAAACAGGGATATAATAGGAACTTTTGGGACTGGAATGGTATGAATATCCTTAATTATCTTTCTTATCTATTCCAGATCGACTTCCATCCTTATTTTAAAAGAGTATTCAGTATATTAATCTGTTTTTTTTGCTGGGTTTTTTTTTTTTTTTTTTTTTAATTTGTGGTCAGCATGTTGTATAGCACTTTACAATATCTAGATTTGTTTGGTGAGGGCTAAACACCCAGGGAGTGTCTGCAGATTCTATACATATTTTATTACTGTGGATGCAGGACTGGGCCTTCTTATACTTTAGAAGTAGTATCTGGATCAAATCAGTCCTATGTCATGCTCATACACACACCAGAGGTTGTGTTCTCCATTTGGGATCATTGTGCGAGAGTTCATAAATTCATTAACAATCACAAATTCATGACAACCTTGTGGAGTAACCCGGTATTTCCCCCTGGCACTGATTTTAAGAGTTTAAGAGAATAGTTCAAACACAACATAAAATTTATTTTTGATATGACCACTCCACATCAGACTTTCAAGAGCTTCAGGATTGCTTCTTTAACTATCCAGCATGTTCTTTCAATATGAAAGATTTTTCTAGTTTTGCACGGTTTGTTGCTGGAGAAATCTTATATTCTGTACCCAACTCTTTTCTGTAATCAGTAATTCTTGAGAAAACAATAAAAATTTTTATTATTATTTATTTATTTTTAAAATCATTGTGTTATATTGTTTGCCTCACTAAATTTTCCCAAAGAGTGAAACAACTTTGCATAGAAATGCAGAACTCAACTTTAAAAAATCCACAATCCCGCCTACACGCCCATAGAACACTTATCCTACATGCAAACGTCCCAATGTGACTGGAGATGCGGCTGAGATGTGTATGACTTAATCGCCCACAGTTGGGGCACAGAGGTTGTGTATGCACAGCACCGGTACATGCATAGCACCGTATTCAATTTGAGGCGAAAAGTCAGTTTCCGTGATACTTTTTCGCCGATGACGTCATTTTCGCCTGTTTTGAGTTTCCTCCGTGTTCAATTTAGGCAGAAAGTCAATGTAATGTAATAGGCAAAAAACTTTTGCCTATGGATAGCAGGCGGAAAAAAATGCAGAATTGCGGTTTTGGGGTACAACATTGCGGGAACCCTCGTGCAGCCTTAAGACAGTCCCCTAAAGGTAAACTGCGTCAAAAAAAGTTAAAAAATATTCGGGACACCCCAAAAAAATTGTTTAATTTTGGGGGTTAAAAAAAATAAAAATAGGGGAACAAAGTGCCAAACTATCTAAATTAATTCAGGTCGGGTCCCCATGTATGCAGCAGGTGTTTTCTTCATTGCGGGGACAAGCGGCAGGTGCAATTTAGCAGATTTTTAAAAATAACTTTATGAACTTCAAAAAATGCTTACCCCCATTTTCATGTACCCCAAATTTGATAGGAATAGTTATTTTCCCCCAAAAAATAATCTAAGTGCAATTCTTTACCACTTCTTCATAGCCGCAAAATTGCACCTTGCGTGGCTATTACAAACCCCGACTTCCTTCAGCAGGCAAAAATGGGGGTACCCATAGTGATCCCCCATGTCTGGACATCTTTAGGGGGGTCCCAAGCATATTTGGGGTGAAAGGTAATTTAAAAAAAACAGGGATAATTTTTCAAGTATCAACAGCAGGTGAAAAAAAAAGTGCAGATTTGGGGTTTAGGGGTGCAGGCTTAAAAAAAATAGCCTGCACCCTTGGGAATGCCCCCTTAAAATGAAAAAAAAAAAATCGGGACACCCCCCAAAAAATGTAAATTTTGGGGTGGGAAAAAAAAGTGAAAACAAAATGCTAAACTAAAAAAATTAATTGTGGTGGGGTCCCCAAGTATGTGGCAGGTGTTTTTTCCATTGCACAGAGTAGCGGCAGGTGTTTTTGAAGAATTTAAAAAAATTACATTTAGGGACTTAAAAATATGCTTACCTCCATTTTCATGAACCCCAAATTTGATGGGACCACTTTTAAAAACGAAAAAAAAAAACCTAAGTGCTCTTCTGCATCACTTCTTCAATGTCAGGAAAAATAACCACCTGCCGCATCTATTTAAAAAGCCAACTTTCTTCTGCAGGCAAAAACGGGGGTACCCATAGTGATCCCCAAGGTCTGGACATCTTTAGGGGGATCCTACAATTATTTTCCGAAAATTACCGTATTTTTTTCGCCGATTCAAGTTTCGCCTGTTCCAGATTTCACCTACTTTGGAATTGAATACGGGGGAATAGCAGGCGGGCACGTGATACTTTTCCGCCTGGAAAACAGGCGAAAAGTCCGGCAGGAGAAAAGTCTCGCCTCAAATTCAATACGGGCCATAGTTGCTAAAAATTACAAGGACTATCTGCAAAATGGATTTACATACAACTCTGAATAAGCTTCATATGTCTACACAACAAATTTACAGAAGTGAATGCCGACACTTCACAGCATGTTCACACCTTTTTCAACAACTACAAATGTGAACAGGAATGTAATCTGTTTAGATTCGAAAGGCTTGAGAAATCATATGCATTAAAAAAAAATATATGAATTACAACCACCAGTTAGTGCTAAGCGATAGTAAAAACAAAAAAATAATAATTAACAATATTATGTACATTTCCCCTCGTACTATCATGTAGTTTTGCTTACGAGAATTATGAAATGGGGCAGATTATCAGATAAGAAGCAGTGGGTCGACACCCAATTCGAAGTTACCTTGGCTCTCAGCTTTTACATCCATATCCCACATATCCTACTATTTCTTGCTGGCGTCGCTTATGTTTGCAACCACTTCTTTCTCTTACCCCTTCCCCTCTTGCTTTACTATTTTGGGAATCCTAATTCCCCCCCGGGAGTTCAGAATAATGCATTCCAGGTTTGGCGATTAATGGGGTCACTAAGTCACTGAGCCTGGAGGCTTCAGGTTATCTGAGTTTCCTTCGATTCAAGGACCTACAGAATAAAGAGCTATGGAGATATCGTCAGATTAAGCATTCTCTTCAGATCCTAGATCCCTCCACAGGTTACTGTCATGGGGCGACTCCATTTGAAAATGTGTACTTCCCAATCGTACCCCTCACACTCTCTGGGCCTGATTCAGAGCCGGACGCTATTTGCGCTCGCTCGTTCAGGAAAAGGGGCCGGCTATTTAAATTGAGCGCTCGCTCTTTGCGGTCTGTTGACGCCTCGATGTCAGAGCGGGCGAACTAAATATGCGCTTGCTATTTTGTAAAGACGCCCCCTGGCCGCTCGCATCATACGTCATCTCCGCTATTTATTTGATTAATCGAGTACATCGAAAGGCATCTGAACTGCTCGCAGTGCTTGTGGTTGGATTTTCCTACCGCAATCATGCGAACAGTTGAGGCTAAGAATCAACCAAGTGACGTGGTCGATGACGCTGCTTTGTTAAATATGCACAACCTTAAAACGCCCGTTTTGACCTTTTGGCACGCCTGCGTTCGGATCTCCACTCCCCGTTTTCAAGCACCTTCCCCTGTTACCACCCACAAACGCCTCGTCCTGTCACTCAAATTAGCAGGCACTCGCTATTTTGCGAGCACACAATTTCCGACCGCAATGAATGGTTCGCGCATGCGTATTACAACCCATACGGATGCGCAGTTGTGCGAACTTTGCTCGGAGCGAACGAGCGGCCGCTTACAAGCGGCTCTGAATCAGGCCCTATGTCCTCTATTTATAAAATTCTGGAAGACCACACTTTTTCCACTAGACCTAAATTTACACGTGATTGGGAGATAGACTTATGGGGTTTGGTGGGAAAAGATGACTGGTAAGAGATCTTCAAAAATACATTCTCTAGCTCCTCAAATACGCTGGTGATGGAAACACACTATACAATTATTTTCCGCTGGTATCCCTGCCCCAGTTTACTAGCTAAAATGTATCCTGGAGTCCCAAACACTTGCTGGAGATGTAATATAGCGGCAGGGACCCCTTTACAAATTTGGTGGGAATGCTCCCACATCCAGCCCTTTTGGAGTAAGGTGATAGAAACAGCTAGTCTCATTCTCCAGGAAGACTTGCCCTCGTGTCCTAGTTTTTGGTTACTAAATCTTCTCCGGAGATCTCAAGCACAATATAAAAAGATGCTTCTTAGACACATACTGAGTGCTTCAAAGGCAGTTATTCCAGTGTACTGGAGATTGATCTGTATACTCACTATAACTGAAAGGTGTGCACGTCTGTATCATTACATGTCTATGGACGACCTTATACTGTCTGTCAAACACTCGCCAGGATTTTAAAACAATATGGTGGTACCCATGGCTGACCTATAAAGAATCTGAACACTATAAGTCACTGAATAGGAGTGTGGGTAAGGGACATAGGGATACAAGAATAGTTGTCAGCTAGGTTGTTTCCCTATAATTGTTATGGCAGGACATTTTTTAGTTATAGTCTTATATATCTACTATACGGTAGTGTTATTTTCAACCCTGGAACAGAGGTCTTTTTCTTTTCATTTCTCTACTTTCATTTTTTCCCCCCTTTTATTCTTTACTTTTGGTTCTTCTAAAGTTTAGATTTTTTTGTCTTTATAAAATACCAACCGAATTATATGATTTGTTTATGGTCCAGTATATGTCATACTTGCTCTGCTGAGTTTCTGTATGTTATGCTTTGTTTCATTGTTCTTATTTTATTTATTTTTTTTCCTACGACATGCTGTGCTAATTGTATTTTGTGTTCGTATGCAATAAAATAATGTGAAAAAAAATGTATGTAGATATTTATGAGCACTTTAATGAATATATATTTCAGTAAAAATCATTATCAACAACAGTAGCAGAATATTACAATTAGAAACATAATCATTAGAGGGAAAATATAATCTTCATAGAAGCTTTGAGATGTCTCAATAGTTATATTGTATGTTAATATGGAACTCTACCCTGTATTTCGAGCTCAGTTATTAAAGTTACGTAAGAGCTCATGTAGATTTGAATGTAATGCGCTTTTCACTAGTGCATCTATAGACATCAACACTGCGTCCACCTCTGAATCAGGCCCATAATGACAAATCGAGTGATGTGGTAATGCTTTGTACATGACATGGTTTCCAGTTTTGGTGTTAGTGGAGAGGAAGTACCTATATATAGCTGGGTTTTCCTCCCCTGCAATTCTCTCATGTGCCTACGCACCCTCCTATCACAGCCTATTTTTAGCTGCCTGACAAATATCTCTTCCTCACACTGAAGCAGAGTGGATGTGGTCAGAGCAGAGGTTCAGTGTGATACGACAACAGTGACTCAGAGACATGGGCCAATAGCACTCACTATCACATTACTATGCACAGACACATTGTTACATCTTTGGCTATAGAATATCATTCTTTAATTTTTTATTAATTCTATTTTATTTTACTTCTTTCTAAAAATACATTCTGCTCAGTGTTATATATGCCATTTATTTTAAATGTGTATTATTTCTGACGGAGGGCAATGTTTATTATTTCTGATGTAGCAGGTCTCACGTCATTTTTCAGGAACAATTCCTGGCCTATTCTAAGTGGCAAACTACTTTTTGGTGCCTGGAACACAGGTAAATGAATGACCTGCCCACTTTTACAGTGAGCAAGCAATGGAATTCAAACTACACCAAAAACCAGAGCAGACTTGTGTATGCAATACAATTACAGTTGTGCACATACACATCTTTGCTGTAGTCGCACTAAAAAGCCCATCTTGGTGCTCCAGGTCTTGTGAGACTATTAGCTCCGGGCATGATTTTTGCATCTTTTTTTTCGCCAGAAATGCGTCTAAATCGCAACGCTATGTGACTAGTACGCACCAGCAGACTGTGTCGACTAATTTGATATGCAACACTTTTTTCACTGCCTGAAGTCTGTATTAAACATCTCAAATCCCCCACCATTTTTCATGCTGTTTTATTATATTTTATTTTAAGTTTTATTCTTACTATAACTTATATTGAGTTTTACCAGGATAGAAAGAGTTAAATTTGGTATCATAGTACATTGAGCAGTAACATAATTTACTTATACACAAATATTTTTCAGGATGTTTGAATACAGATTCCCTACAAGGGAAAAGCCTCAGTCACATCTTCGACTTTATGTTAATACCGCTACAAGTCCTTCCCCGATGTACAGCCATTCGCTCAAATGTTCAAGGACTGAGATGCCTACTTTGAGTGTCTTTAGATGCTTTTTTTCGATTCTGTGCGCAGAAAATCGGGTGCATGCGCGGTGTAACTTAGACGCATGTGATAGTAGAAAAATATTGCTCCATTGCATGCAACATCAGCAGTGGGTACCTCAGAATCAAGCCCATAGAAAAATACATGCAAGTTAATAGTGAAAGTGAGAACAATACAAATAAAAAGGTGGCATTATTAGTGCCATTTTCTTTGTGTCAGTCCTGAGTGTCAATCAACAAGATATATGGTCAATTTGTCCACTTATCTGTGGCCCAAGTAATGTGGTCTGCCAATGATGGACACAGATCATAGTAACGGACAAAGACATTTCCAACATAACTAAATCGTATTTAAGTAATCATGGTTTAATTGTAAGGCACCACAAGACTCTCCAGCGCCAGACAGTCTGTATAACAAGTCATACGTAAAAACAGAACAAGCACATACTATGTTAATGAAGGAGATGCAGACATGAGACAGGGTAGAAAGGGTTCTGCTTGTAGGGACCAACAACATAGCAAATCAGAATTTTTATCATTATTGCTGCTCATTTTGGCCATGGACGAATATCTGGGCAATATGGTTAAAAATTTACTTATTACTGAAGATAAATCATCTTATTTCAGATGACCACATACAAAATGTCGATTCAGCTTTTCCAGCTATTACATCGGGCTACAGGAAACTGAAGCCTTCAGTTTCTGTTTCTTGTACCCTTTTCCAGAACATTTCAGGGAATATGTTTAACTATTATATTATAGTACTCTCATGCAAGACTGAAATGTGGTTAAACAGTAAAATATATGTTAACTATATGGACAAGCCGGAGCTATGCAGGACCATGCCTTGTGTCATCCACTGGTCTCTTGTATATAGCCACATGGAAAAATGGCAGATATATTGAGTTTATTTAACAGATAACACCCTTCTACAAGAAACTGCCGATCAGATCAATGAACATATCAATATTCAAGCGCTAACCTTTTGTTACACACCTGGGTATACAGAAAGAACATGGACATGAGGATCACATTACAATAGATTGTGACTATTTCCTGTCCTAAGGTCACTCCTACATCTTACACACCCTCTGGCCCGATGCACACACATGGAGAGAACAATATCTTTTTCCTCCCTCCCAAGAGTGCCGAAGACACAAGCCTAATGGATAAGTATCAATAACTATGTGTAATATATCTTTTTGGCTAGGCATGCTGCCATCCTGCATAGAGAGAGAATGAAACACAACATTTTCAACAAGCAGAAACTCTGGATCTGACGGGATCATCGGATTCAACCAGGACACTGGAGTGAAAGTGTTGAAATAAAACCTATGCTGTCGGAGGAACCAGGTTATTTGGCAGAAGCTTTTACAGGATTTCTATTGAAGAACCTCCATTCTACAGAAAAGTGACTATATTGTCCTTTGGGATTCTACCTGGACTCTTTGTGACTGTTGGAACTACTATTCCGGGACTTATAATCATCACCTATTTTGCTTGAAAAAGTCCCCACATGTGATGAAACACTTTTGTGCCTATACTCTCATAGAAACGTGACTTTTATATACTTTTACCCTCAGATTGCATGCCTATATGATCTGCTTCTGTATTGTATATCTTTCTCTGACACCCTTATTGCCACAGCCAGGCATGGGCACAGAGTAATAAATGTATTTTAACCCTTCCATACATATATAGTGTTCTGTCAAGGTATCATTGGACCTTGTGTCCCCTGCCCCTTACACCCACACTCAACAGCCATACAAGGAAGTGCATTTGGTGGACCTGCAGTATCATGCCGAGAGCTGGCTAAGTCCTACATGTTACCTATCTTCCGTACCATAGTGTCTATCAGCACCTGATACTGTGGTTAGTTTTGGTTTGTTTTGTGAATTCTTGAGGTGCAGTGGCAGTTTCCAGGAACAGAGGGCCTGATTCAGAGCCGGACGCTCTGAACGAGTGCCCGCTCTGAATCAGGGCGTTTTTTTTGTTTGTTTTTTTTGGTGCGTCCTCCTGGACGCTCGCATAGCTGTGGGTTACCACCCACAGCTTATGCGAGGGTCCATGATGATGGTCGCGATGGTCAAGACCATCGCGACCATCAGGCTTGCGACGAGACCCTGCGGTAGTGTCTCGCTGCCGCCAAGCCCTGGAGCGATTTTGGCTCTATCAGAGCCAAAATCACTCCCACTGACATCACTAGTGATGTCAATGGGGCCGGACCCAGACGGTAGGCGTACCCATGGGAACGCCTCCGTCTGGGCAGCCACGCCCCGGCACGCCCACCAAAGGGGACGTGCTGTCACTCACCATCGACAGCACGCCCCCTTTGGTGCGAGACCCCGAGCGACGGCTTCCCCGTCGCTTGCCGGGTCTCGCGCATGCGCACGATGGAGCAGCCTCCGTCGTGCGCATGCGGGTACCATCGACCCGCTTGCGAGCGGGTCTGAATGAGATCCAGAGACCATTGGAGAGGGGATAATACATCTTCAATACATCTTTATCACGATAAATACATCAGGAACTTTGATTCACATACAGATGAACACACTGCCCAAAGTTATAGCAAACCAGCTTTTGTCACCAGGACTAATGTTTTAAGAACAGCCATCCTACAGTAACCTACAGGTGGTTCACTCCAGGACTGTGTAACTAAGACTCTGAAATTTGGTCCATTCAACACAACAAATAAATTAATAACCAATCATTTTGTTCACTTAGGTCTCTATATCCTAACCAATACACTAGGATTATATACCAAAGAACACCATCAGAGTGCGGGCACCAATCATATATATTTCCTACTATTTAGGAAGGCGGGGATACCTTCCAGGTGTTCAGCAGTTAGAGGTACTACTCATTAGCGCGAAACCTTATATCTATCTATATTGTGCTTTATTTGACTATCTAAAAAAAAAAGAGCGATTCAGCCTATCATTATTGTTGATTCTATAGCTGGTTTGTATATTTACCTTTTTTATTATGTGTAATATGTGCTATATAGTTTTGTACATATACAGTGTTTATTGTAGCTTTAGTTAGCTTAAACAGTGTTGGTGTTTAGATGTTGGGATTAGTAGGTTAATAAGGACTGTGGGCCTGATTCAGAGCCGGACGCTCTGACCAGAGCGCTCGCTCCGAATCAGGGCCCTCCTACCTAAAAATGGAGCGGCCTCCTGGCCGCTCGCATAGCTGTGGGTATTTTGTAGTTTAATAGTTATCATGATACATTATGCGCAGGATTCAATTAGATGCAGTAATTTAACGCGCCGGGAAAAGGGTGGTAGCCTCGGGCTTTAACGCCCAGGGCTATACAATAACAGCTCCTTTTCCTTACATGGTAAATTACCTGCTAACACGCACTGACCCACAGAATCCTGGATAAGTTCCCAGGGGTATGGGTTAACACGTTCACGGCACCCACAACCAGGGCATTTAATACAGATTTCTGTTCGAGTTTCCTCAAGCTCAAATTTAAATCTGTGTTAACGGCAGCCTACAGGGTTTATCGTGGTAATTAACCGCGGCTAACTGAATCAAGCCTTATGCATTAATGGATATTATGTAATGGAGTCTCTGCTTGAAATTTATTCCACGTTTGCCTAACCAAGCCCACTGTAATCTCTCAGGATCACCCACTAAATACCTGCCTCAAAATTCATTCTGCGTCTCTGAGTGGTGACAATAGGGACAAAGCACAGTACTTAAAACAATGGTAAACATGCGAATATCGGCATAGCATGCGACTCTAAATAGGCCCATATTGGAGGATATTTACCATTTATTAGGAATTGGTATCAATAATGATAACTTCTTATCGAGGAAATAGATTTTGCTAGAATTTAACAACATTCACATGTAGGGGCTCCGACAGGAGTCAGTCCTTGCGGTGTGTAAGTAGTAAAGTGATCACTTTACTTCTAGATTTGGACCCTTGTCACACTAATGTGCTGGCGCTGTCTGCTAACTGAGCATGTGGGAGGGAACCTAATGATCGCATTCCTGAGCTTAGCAAGTTTGTGACTTTAGCAGCCCCTATAGAAACCTATGCGGGTTGCTTATCAGAAATTATATCTGTTGCCATCCCCCATTTTTTTAAATCCTGGGGATACTTAGTTTTCGTAGGTATCCCCCAAAAACATCGGTTTTCGAGGCCTGCAAAGTCCGCTTGGTAAATATGCCCCATATAGGGGTATTCAATATGGGAGCGAAAACATCGTTTTTGCGTTAATATCGCACCTATGACGTCATTATCGCGGGTTTTAGTTTTACACCGTATTCAATTTCAAAGACTTTTGGCAGGTTCGAAAAGTCTTTGATAAAAAACGGGGATAACTTTTCACCATTGAATAGGTGTCGAAAAAAAGTGCAGAATTGGGGTTTAGGGGTGCAGGCTTAAAAAAAATAGCCTGCACCCCTGGGAATGATATTTAAAAAAGAACTGTGTCAAAAAAAAGTTTTAAAAAAAAAAGGGACACCCCAAAAAATTTATTTAAAATTTGGGGTGAAAAAAAAAAATGGGAAAAAATTGTTTAACAATAGGGAAATAGGTTCAGGGCTATTCTGCAAGTATGCGGCAGATGTTTTCTAGAATAGATTTATAGCGGCAGGTGCACAATTGCAGAATTTTTAAAAACTTACTTTAGGGACATCAAAATATGCTAGTACCCATTTTCATGTACCCCAAATTTCATGGGACCACTTAAAAAAACGAAAAAAATAACATAAGTGCTCTTCTGCAACACTTCTTCAATGTCGGGAAAAAACACCTGCTGCGGCTATTTAAATCCCCGACTTTCATTTAAAGGCTAAAACGGAGGTACCCATAGTGATCCCCCATGTTTTTACAACTTTAGGGGGGTCCTACAATTTTTTTAAGGAAAATTTCGTAACTTTACGCAAATCCCACTTCGCAGGCTCCCGTTTTTGTTAGTTTCATATTGAATACGGGCATAAGCGGGCGTGCGCCCAATACTTTAACGCAGGTAAAAGCTCCGATATGAAACGTAAACTTCTACAGCGAAGTTTACGTTTCATATTGAATTCCCCTCATAGTCTTTTGTCATGAGTTAATTGTTATTTTTATTATTATTATTATTATTGAGTTTCTCAGCAGTAACTCAGAGATGGACACAGAAAGACACATAGGAGTGTCTATTCGTGGTCACCCGTCTGCAACTTTATGCAAATGTCTCTACAAACTCCTTCCCTTGTGTACCTCCATGTGACCTTAGACGCCACCATTGGTCGCAACATCAAAATTTGCACCAGTTCTATAGCAGATGCAGTTGCTCCGTCTGACTATGACCTCCTATGTCTGCAGCTGTGTATCTGCGTACACAGCAGCTTTCACAGACACGCACCAGCTACACTCCCATAACACGTCGATTAAACGGACAACTTTTGATTGCATTTCTAGCCACCTCCAAGTCACAACCCCAGGAACGCCCGTAACTTTTCCACAACATTTGTGATATCGTGCTTCTCAATCGCAATAGCGCCTTTGTGCATACACTCTGTATTGCTAACCTAGGATGTATTAATCTTCTGTATAAGAACGAAAAAGTGCAGGTAGGCAGAGACTAATGACGTGCATCACTCAGGAAGTAATAGCTAAACGACACTATCTGAGGAGCAAGCATTAGCAAAATGGCTGCACTGGTGAATTGTTCGAAGGCAGCAGTGTGGACCAGTAAACAAAAAACTGGGTCTGAGCACAAGGCCTCTGGTCTCCGAAACAAAGAGTAGTAAGACTTCTTTAGTCCCTACAGACGGGCAACAGTGCATCAAATTACAGAAACTCTGAATCAGGGATCAATTCAGATGGCCCCTCAATGAGCTGTATTCCGCACATTACATTGTTTGGGCTACAGAAGCATAAGGCCTGACCATACACTAATGCTATCTACTGCAAACTGGGTGAAACACCTCCAATTTGCTCAGGAAGACAGGAATTGGACAGTAAATAATTGGAACAAGTCATGTGGTCTGACAAATCAATTTTTACTAACACCATGCAGATTGTAGTGTGAGGATATGGAGACAGCAGCACAAAGTATGGATGCTTCTTGCATTGTCACGACTCTTCAGGCTGGTGGAGATAACGTTATGGAGATGCAGATCATTTGAGCAGATATTCTACCAACAGTTAGTAGATTGTGGTTTTGGAAAGGTGGATTAATGCCAAAGCAAGAACAACAAAGTATTTCTTAGAGGTTTTTACAAAAAATATGAGATATGGTAAGAACTTACCCTTGTTATCTCTATTTCTACGAAGTCCATAGGGTTCCACAGGATACCTTGGGGTATAGGTGATGACGTCAGTCTTCAGGCACCACAGAGTTAAAGTTTTCAGCCTCCCAGGATGCATCTGGGTCCCTCTCCTATACCCCGCCCCCGGGCCAAGGCATCTCAGTTACGTCACAAGCCATAGGCCGGAGGAGGAGAAGAAAGAGAGAGAAGAAAAAAATCTGGACACTCACAAGAATCACATTCTCACCATAGGGAGACGGAAAAACCGGTGACCAGAATAAAGCCCATCTGCAGTACAGGTGCGCCAGGGCGTGAGTCCTGTGGAACCCTATGGACTTCGTAGAAATAGAGATAACAAGGGTAAGTTCTTACCATATCTCATATTTTCTACTTCAGGGTCCATAGGGTATCCACAGGATACCTTGGGGATGTCCCAAAGCAGTATCCTTTAAGGGTGGGGACGCTCCTGTGCTGAGAGGAGAATCCGCCGCCCGAAGGAAGCATCCTGAGAGGCAAATATGTCAAAAGCGTAATACCTCACAAAGGTATTGACAGAAGACTACGTAGCAGCCTTGCAGATCTGAACTGCAGAGGCACCACGTCTAGCTGCAAACGAAGGACCCGCAGACCTAGTGGAATGAGCCCTCACCAAGGAGGGAACTGGAAGACCTTCATGAAGATAAGCTTCTGAAATTGCCATACGAATCCAGCCTGCCAAAGTCTACTTTGAAGCAGGCTAACCCTTTTTACGGAAGCCATAGAGGACAAACAAGGCGTCCGACTTCCTAAAAGAAGAAGTGCGGTCAACATAAATTCTCAATGCCCGCACAACATCCCAAGTGGCGTCACCCACTGAAAGTCCAGGTGAATTGAAAGCCGGCACAACAATTTCTTCATTGATGTGAAAACTGGATACCACTTCGGGAAGGAATCCCGGACGAGTGCGAAGCACCGCCCTATTCCTATGAAAAATCAGAAAAGGGGGTCTACAAGAGAGAACCCCTAAATCCGAAATCCGTCTGGCCGAGGCAATGGCCAGAAGGAATATGGTTTCAGCTGTAAGCCATTTAAAGTCCACTGAGTCCAGTGGTTCAAACGGCGGTCCCTAGAGAACTCTCAGGACCACAGCCCAATTCCAAGGCGCCACCGGTGGAACAAAAGGTGGCTGAATGCGAAGAACACCTCGCATAAAGGTGTGCACATCAGAGAGCGCAGCAATCCTACGATGAAACCAGACTGACAGGGCAGACACCTGCACTTTCAGAGAAGCCAGGCGAAGCCCATGATCCAGTCCAGCCTGTAGGAAAGCCAACACCCTAGACAGGCGGAACTCCTTAAGGGAATACCCTCTAGGTCTACACCACCGGAAGAAAGTATGCCACACACGATAGTAGATTCTTGGTTTACGAGCTCTTAGTATGGTTTGCACCACGGAGCTAGAAAAACCCTCTGGACCTTAGCATGACCGTTTCAACAGCCACACCGAGTCAGGTCCGGGTGAAGACAAGGGCCCTCATTCAGAGCCGTACGCTCTGAGCAGAGCGCACGCTCTGCATGAGGGCCGGGCTCCATTTTCATGGAGCGTCCTCTTGGACGCTCGTATAGCTGTGGGTCACCACCCACAGGCTATACGAGCGTGCATTTTGATGGCCGCGATGGTCGTGACCATCGCGACCATCGAAATTGCGAGCCGGAGCCTGCGGTTGAGGTTTTCAACCGCAAGCTCCGGAGTGATTTTGGCTCTATCAGAGCCAAAATCACTCCCACTGACATCACTAGTGATGTCAGTGGGCCGGCTTCTGACGGGAGGCGTTCCCGTGGGAACGCCCCCGTCAGGGAGGCACGCCCCCGGCACGCCCACCAAAGGGGGCGTGCTGTCAATCAACATTGACAGCACGCCCCCTTTGATCGGACACAACGAGCGAAGGAAAGTCCTTCGCTCGTCGTGTCTGGCGCATGCGCACGACGGAGCTCCCTCCGTCGTGCGCATGCTCAGTGCAGACCAACAACCCACTTGCGAGCGGACAGCCGCTCGCGAGTGGGTCTGAATCAGGCCCAAGGACCCTATGACAGCAGATTCGGTCGTAATGGTAACCTCAGAGGAACGTCTACTGACAGACTCTGGAGGTCGGAGAACCAGTGCCGTCTGGGCCACTCGGAAGCTATCAACAGTAGCGTACCTCCTTCTTGATTTGAATTTCCGTAATACCCGCGGAAGAAGGGAAAACAGAGGGAAAAGGTAGGCAAACTGGAATGTCTACTAGACGGACAGGGCATACACCAGAGACGCCTTTTCGTCTCCTGTTCGAGACCCGTACACCGGCAACTTGTTGTTGTGCCGGGACGCCATGAGGTCTATCTCTGGAAGACCCCACTTGTCCACCAGACTCCGAAAGACGTCCTGGTATAAAGACCACTCTCCCGGTTCCTCCTTGCTGGTTTAAATAGGCCACCGTGGTGGCGTTGCCCGACGGGACCTGCACAGGGTGACCCTGGAGAACCGGCTGTGCCCGCTGGAGAGCTCTTGACACCGCATGGAGCTCCAAAATGTTTATTGGAAGCTCCGCTACCGCCCGAGTCCACCTTCCCTGAAACAAGTGTGGACCCGTGACAGCTCCCCAGCACCGGAGACTGGCGTCCGTTGTTAACAGGACCCAGTTCGCCACCCAGAACGGGCGACCCTTGTTGAGGTGGGTCGTCTGCAAACACCAGGTTAGAGACAGGCGAACATCCGGAGTGAGCCCCATCGTCTGGGACTTGAGACGCTGAGGCAATCCATTCCATCTGGACCGGATCAATAGCAGCAGAGGTTTGGAGTGAAATTGGGCGTACTCCACCATGTCGAATACCGACACCATTGAGCCCAATAACCTCTTTGCCAAGTGTATCGACACTCGACAACACTGCAGACAACTGCGCACCCTCAACTACAAAGCAAGGATCTTTTCCTCCATCACAAAGATCCACTGCTGCCTGGAGTCCAATAAGGCCCCGAGGTGCAGGATCCTCTGAGATGGGGTGAGAGTGGACCTCTGCCAGTTTGTCAACCAGCCGTGACGTTGCAGTACCGCAATCGTCAGATCCAGATGGTGTAAAAGAAGCTCTGGAGACCCCGCTATCAACAGGAGGTCGTCCAGATAAGGCAAATGTCGGACTCCCTGCGTCCGCAGGAGAGCCGCCATGACCGCCATGACCTTCGTGAATACCCGTGGAGCAGTCACCAGGCCAAAAGGCAGTGCCCGGAACTGGAAATGTTCGTTGCAGATTGCCAATCTGAGGAACTGCTGATGGCGCAAAAGAATAGGGACATGCAGGTAAGCGTTCTGGATGTCCAATGACACCATGTAGTCCCCAGGTTCCAGTGCCAGAATAATGGAGCGCAGGGTCTCCATCCGAAACAGAGGCACCCTCAAGGACTTGCTGAGGGCCTTTAGGTTTAGTATTGAACGGTAAGACCCATTGGGTTTCTGCACCAAAAATAGAATAGAATAGAAACCCAGGCCCCTCTGGGAAATTGGAACATGCACTGCGACCAGCACCGGGCGAACTGAAGCAGGCGCCCCCCACTTTGGGGTCCCCCAAAAGGAGGCCTGGACCGTCGGGCCGCAGGTTTGTTATCTGACCTAGGAGCCGGACGTCTGGTACTCCAAACCTGTTTCTTGGGCTTGGACAATTTCTTGGCCCCAGCCTGCCGTGGAAAGGACTGTACTTTAGGCCTACCTTGGGCCCTGTGAGGCCAAAAGGACGACCCACCAGCACTAGAAGGAATCGTAGCAGACAGAAGACATGCAGATTTTGCTGCTGCCAACGTAACTACAATTTTGTCCAGATCTGGACCAAATAGTACCTGTCCAGACCTTTTTGGAATCCGCGTCCGCTTTCCAAGAACGCAACCATAAGGTGCAACGAGCAGCCACGGCTGCAGAGGAGATCCTAGAGGTGAGCATACAAATATCTAAGGCCGCTTCATTAATGTAAGTGGCCGAGTCTTGGAGATTGCCCACCAACTCGGTCTGTTCAGCTGAACAGTCAGAGTCCAAAGACGCCTCCAAATTATCCGCCCAGCGCTCCATAGCTCTGGCTACCCAACACACGGCCAGAGCCGGTCTGGATGCTTCCCTGCAAGGGAATAAACAGATTTGAGGCAGATCTCCACCTTGCGGTCAGTGACATCCTTCAAGGATAACATCGAAGGCATAGGCAACGTGGCACTTTTGACTAGGCGTGTGACATGTGAATCCACTTGCATAGGGGATTCCCGCTTAGAAAAATAATTGACCACAAACGGATAAGCCACGGCTAAGCGTCTCTGGGGCTGAAACCGTTTACCTGGATTTTTCCACGCCTCCTCTAAATGATCCACTAATTGATCAGAAAGAGGGAACACCGTAGCCTCACCCTTAATATCCTTAAAAAGGCATATATGAATGTGGCCACCAAAGGATTAATATCCTCAATAACTAAAGCCGAGCGGACCGCTCGAATAAGACCAGGGATATACACCTTGGACTTAGCGTCCGGCTCTTTGGTACGGAGAGGTTCTTGGTCAGATAGATCCAGAATCTCCCCATGATCTGACGTCTCATCGTCATCCCCATAAGGAGCAGATAAAGACGCCACCGGCCGTTATGAGGCCGCAACACAGACTCCCCCTGTAAAACATCGGACAAATGCTGAACCGATGTAGTTAAGAGTATTAACCCACGCAGGCTCCGGAGAAACCTGGGAAGGGACAGGGAGACTGTGGGGTACCATCAATTGTCTCGGGAACTCCCACATGGGTGACGACACCACTGACTGCTGGGACAAACCCGTCTGGGTAAACGCAGGTGGCGGAGCTAGCTGGCCCACAAGGGTTGTAAGCGCCTTAGCGAAACAAGCCCAGGGAGGTTCCTGTACCGGGACCGTGACCATAATCGGCCGTGACAGTGCCAGGCACTGGGGGCATAACCCCTCCGCGTTACCCTCCCCCTCCGCTATTGGTACCTTACATTTAGTACACATGAGCTGGAGAGGAAAATCAGTCTCCGACATGATGGTAAGTATGTGACACTCACACCTATACGTATTGGTATAGTGTGAATAACACCCTGCACACCGCGCACCGCAAGGGCTTTGAGCAGAGCAAGATCAGGGACAGTAATAAAGCTGACAGTAGAAAGTGAAAGTACAGACAGCAGGCTAGCAGTTCAGTCACATACAATGCAGAAGAAACAAATCCCTGCACTATTAGCGCTGATTCTCAACTACTCAGACCCTCAGGCTGGTAGGACTCAGCGCTGCATACACTGACCTGTGACAAACAGAGGAGAGGTATGCTGGGGGACCCAGACCGCAATGCCACCGCTCACAGGCTTCCAGCAGTGTTCACCATGCTTTAAAGATGGCCACCGAGGAGCAGAAGATGAAGGAGGCCGGCCTGGGGAGGACAGCTGACACACTGTGGCCAATCAGGCAGAGCAGAGAGGCTGTGTGTAGCAGGGGAGGCGCCGGCTGTGAGACAGGGAAAGCGCGCTCCCCTGGCATGCATTTAACCCCTGGGACGCCGCAGCGCATGCCGCTCAGCAGCGGACCGCTGTCCCAGGGGGTAGTGGAAGCGCAGGTTGGTCGATTGGCTCCACGCTGCAGCCAGTCCCCAGGGAGCCCCCTGCCTGGGGACTCAGGACCATGTGACCAGCGGGGACCCACCGCGGGACCCCGCTGCTTACCTGCATCCCCTTGGATCCGGCCATGGTCCAAAACATCTGGGGACACCGCTAGAAGTGACCCCAGATGTCTACCAGCATCCCCGGATCAGTACCGGCGTTCTGGTACCGGCGGGGTGTAGGGGAGACAGCATGGACGTCAGTACTGACTGTCCATGCTGTACTCCCAGATGTGCAGCCAGCGCTGCCTTTAAAAGAAACTTCAGGGGCTCTTCATAGCCCCCCTCTGCACAGTGCCTCCGACTCCGGCCAGGCACCGACGAAACTGAGATGCCTTGGCCCGGGGGCGGGGTATAGGAGAGGGACCCAGATGCATCCTGGGAGGCTGAAAACTTTAACTCTGTGGTGCCTGAAGACTGACGTCATCACCTATACCCCAAGGTATCCTGTGGATACCCTATGGACCCTGAAGTAGAAAATATTTTTGGCCATTTTGGGCATATTTGTCAGGATGAATTTTAAACTTGTGCTAATTTCTGAAATATCGAAGTTTAAAGAAAAAAAAAAGTTCTGAGCTTAACGGAGACTCTTAAAGAATGCATTGTGGAAAACGAGAAATCCCTTTCGCTTACTGTAGACTCCCAAGTGGGTTACAGAAAAGAGTCCATGCAATGATAACACTGAAGGAGAAGAGCTGAGAATGGTCCAGTAAAGCCACTGAGTAGAGTCCTAACAGAGACTGCTATAAATAGTAGAATCATGGGAGAGGCTGCTAAACAGATCGGCTGCACTGATATTAAAGAGGAATTATTTTCAGCATGAATGACTTTTCACAGAAATCAATTGAATTAGCCATGAGGAGGGTGAGTTACCGTCGCAACAAACACCAGCAACGGCAGCTGAACTTTCCCCCCTCGCTGCTCGATGTCACCCTGGACTTACACTTTTTTGTATGCAGCAAAATGACAGGAATTGAAAGCTACCGTAAGTGCAGCATATAGCCGCACTTACTAGCGGGGCGAGCCACCTCGCAGCGAGTTAAATAGGCACCAAATTATCTAAGTACTGTGAGATAGAAAATACAGCTTCAGTCACAAAGGAATGAGGTGTAGGAAAAAGGGGAGAGGAAAGCATGGAAGGGAGGAAACATCACCAGAGACAATGCAAAAGAGCAGCATGATAGTAGTCTGCCAGTTTAGAGGGAGAAGTAGGGGCAGTGAACAAAGTTAATGGATAAACACAGTCACACAGGGACACTAAACCCCATCTTAGTTGCATATAGCTTCTAGACTTTTGAATATCAACCAGGGGCCCAGCACAGCACAGACTTCTCCATATTTATCAGCACCTGACAGAAGGCCTGATTCAGAGGTGGATGCAGTGTCAATGTCGAAAGCAAGCGACCGATTTTTGCTAGTCTGCACATGCGTCATAGTTACACTGCGCATGCGTCCCAATGGCTACCTCCAAAAGCCACAGAACAAATCTGGAGGCAATTTCAGTGGGCGTTCCTAGGTGGGAAAAGGGGGTGCGTGTCACGGTCAGCGGCTACGGTTATTAACACAGTTGCCCTGATTTCGGCGACCATGTTCAGACAGGCATGCTCTGGGCCTCCATAGGGCTGGAGCAATGTTCCATGGTGTGACCGATGGTGTGTCTTAATACGCAAAGTGGTGGAATAGTGCTGCAGTCGGTGGGAGTTTCTGTACGAATCCTATCGACTGTTGCATTAGCATAAAGATGTAGTCATGCCACGGAAACAGACAGTCACGGCTGCATTAGAGTCCACCTCTGAATAAGGACCAGGAGGAGGTTATCCATGGACATATAGTGTAGGGCCTAGACATATCACTGTTTAACATGATGCCTAAGTATTTAAGTCTAAATGGGTGCCAGGAAGACTCAAAGTGAACTCTTTAGACCTTCTACTATTTTGGGAGATGCAGTCAAGTTTACAGCTACATAAATTGTTTGGAAATGGCTTCATAACCCTTTCTATACTGATAAACAGCAACAGTTGCTTATCTGAGATCATTACATATGTTTTTGTCCTTGGCATGGTATGAACCTAAATGTTTCAGACCAATTTCTACAGTGGCAGAAGTGGCTCTGATTATCAAATGATAAAGTAGCAAGGGTCTACATAGGTTTTCTCAAATGACTTCTTTATCTTGTCTTATTATATCCAATACAATAATTTGAGACAGAAAATATTATTGTCAAGTATTTTCTGAGAACCAGCAACTATTTGGTGCCACAAATTTTCTAATCCATGCAATGTCTTGTTACTAGTATGTGAGCAAACAATACAGAGCAAGACTACAAATACCAAAAGGGAAAATAAAACAAATAGGGATACTGATAATGCAATATACCGAGGCCCCCACACGTCTGGTTCTGTTGTTTTGCAGGAGATTAAAATCAATAAACTGAATGAGTAATAATGAGTGATGTAATTCCTATTACTGAATTATGTCTGGGTAACACACATCTGCATGGTTATACTCAAAACTTAAAAGGAATGGCATTTGACAGACTGAACTCCTATAACTGGGTAAAATATTTGTGCAAACTGAAGAGTAGGATTTTGTGGCGTTTGGTTAAAAAAAAGTCAATCTGCCATTCAGATATGTACGGAAACTATCGATGGTACAGCGCCTGCGCAGGACCCATTCTGCGTAAGTGCAGAACCAGACCTGTGATCACAGTTGCTGTGCACAATGAGCCGCAGCGCTGTTTGGGGGCGCCACCTGGCCAGGTTTGTTCCACAAAACAGAGGCGTATCGCCTCCATTTTGTGGCAGTGCCAAGTCTAGGGTCTGCTTCGTCGGACGCAGACTTCCTGGTCCTGGTAGAGGGGTTAGGACGGCCAGGCTGAGTAATCTTCGGCTAACGCAGCCTGGCCGGGATGGTGATCTGAAGCAGCGGCTACAGACGCTGCACTGTGATCGCAGATGCATGAAGGAGGTGTCTATTTCCTACAGGCACACCTTCCTCATTTGCATTTACTAGGATGGTATTGCACAGCTGCTTCTTTGCGGCTGACCAATTTTTTCCACATGTGAATCAGGCCCTATATCACACCATATTAGTATATAAGCAGCCACTCAAAGACCCCCACGAGTTAAAGTGGGAGGATGACATGGGAGGTGACTGTTGACTTGGGAGGAATGGGGAAAAATCTGTGAACGTCTATCGAAATCAATGAATTGCGCTAAAAATAAAGGCACTTTTAAACTATTTTCTTTATGGTATCTCTCATGGTGCATACACACGGTCAGTTAAAAAGGACGATTTAAAACGATAACGATATGGTTTAAATAGTCCTTTTTTTTTTAACCCCACCAACGATCAAGCGATGGTCGATGCTCGGGTACGGATGGCCGATATCGACCATCGCCCGTGCATGCAGGGGTTAGCCTGTTTACAGTAATTACGTCGTTTGCGGGTTGGTGCATGTTGCTAGATGGTCGATATCGAACATCCAGCACATGCAGGACGACGATCAGACAACAATATCTGATCGTTGTCTGATCGTCCCATGTGTACGGGCCATTACAGTGTTGGAAGGAATGCCTCCAGACAGGCATGATGCACCACGGGTACTTAACTTGTCCCAATATTTCGGGTTTCCGGCATAAGGTTTATGAGCATTCCCATTCCCCCATGCCTCTCTTACTCCTTTTACATGTTTTGGATGACGCCAGGCTCTACCCTGTACCTCTCCTCCCATCCTCCTCTTCCCCGTACTAACCTCCCTGTTTTCCGATTCTCTTTTTCCTTACAACTTTTATTTCCAACAACATTTTTGCTGATGCAGCTGCTCTGGATTGTACCATTCGGCTACTCAGGTATGGCCTCATTCAGCTGCTCTGTCAGATTGTTTTTGTGTTTATTTTTGTGGTTTTTGTGATATGCTCCCCCGTCCCCTTGCCCTCCCTATTTCTGTACCTTCGTTGTCCCTAGAATTCAATAAAATTGCTATTAAAAAAAAAAATGAAATGGCAGTAATTAAATTAAATACACATGGATGCAGTCATTGTGCACTGCAGTGTTCACCCATTGCATTGGAAAACGACACAATCTCATTTGGAAAAACCAGCAGCCCAGGAGTTTTTGCCTTCCATCCTACCCCACCCACCCCCCTTCTCAATACTATTTTCCCCATGCTACACATCGGTAGGAATTTTTATTTAGTGAGCGACTTGGGCAAACATGTGAGAAATCAGAGGCATTACATTAAAATGTTGTTCATTCTCAAACTATAATGAACCCTTGTAATTAACCTCTTAAGGTGGGTACACACCTGAAAGATATATCTGCAGATATATCTTTAGATGATGGTCGTTCATGCACACTGAACGGCCAATATCTGTCTGGCAGCCGCGGGTCCCACTGGCAGGGTGGCGGGTCCGCCCCCTCCTTGCGGCTGCCGCTGTGTGTGTACGGGTGGTCTGCAGAAAATGTCTTACCTTTTATGAAGGCTGTCACAGAACTTTAATTATACAGCAGTATCACAAAATTCAGTACCTGAAAGTAGAAATTGCAATTATTATTAAGATTACATTATCCAGGAGCTTCAATAACTCCTCCATAAGGCTGCCCTAAGATGCAGTGAATAAAAAGAAACAAGAAAAGTGACTATTTTGGCCACATTCACATGTGGACAAATTGCACTGAACCAGTGTTCGTCCATCAAGAAACCAAATCTTACTGTAGTGATAGGTTCCTGCAGTTCAGAGTCAAATGATAACCACACACATGCAGCCATGGGGGTCACTGTGTCACACTTGTATTCACAGCAAAATCTGATCAATCTTTAAATGGAATCGGTATGATATACCGCCGGATGTCAGCCCAGCATATAAAATACTGACGCCGGAAGGCCGGCATATGAAGATCCCGACAGGGGAGGTAAGTAGGTCATCCCTAACCCTCTTCCCCCCCCTCCCTAACCCTCCCTTAGGGATGCCTAACCCTAACCTCCCCCCATGGGTGCCTGACCATATCCCCCCCTTCCCCTAACCCTCCCGGGGGGAAATACTTAACCCTAATAGGGCCCATACACCTACACGATCAGCTTCCGATCCGTTTTACATCAGATTACCCTGCAGTTCCGTCGGAACGTTTTGCACAGGATAAGTCGTATGATCGATCCTGTGCCTCACGCGCTCATTAGGGAATAGGGACAAATAGTCATTGAAATGACTGTATTGCCACACGATGGATCACATGAAAAAAAATTACACATTCTGAACACGATACGATGGAACATATGTGCTGCACATATGATCATATGATAAGATTGAAGGACACACGAGAGCACGCATCGGATGAAAAAATGCACGATTTCCACAAGTCTGAACGTACATCGAGTAGAAAATCGTGTGATCGTCTAGAATTCGAAAATCATGGGATCGTCTAGAAATCGGGTAGGTGCATGGGGACCCCCCCCCCCACCCCCCCCCCCACCCCCCCCCCACCCCCCCAAGAGACCTTAAACCTAACTCTCCCCCGCGGATATCTGCTCTCGACGTCCGGCTTACCTACGATCATTCACAATCACAAGTGGTTTTATTAGTGCTAGGAATCCTCCTCATTATCAAAGCATTTGTATCTGGCTCTTTTCTTAGACATCCAGCGCCTTGCAAAAGTATTCAACCCCCTTAGCTTTTTACCTTTTTTGTTACATTACAACCTGTAATTTATTTATTTATTTTTAATCTGAATTTTATGTGATGGATCTGCACAAAATAGTCAAATTTGGTGAAGTGAAATGTGAAAAATATTTATAAAAAAGAATCTTTATAAATAAAATTCTGAAAATTGGCATGTGCATATGTAATCACCCCCTTTGCTTCGAAGCCCCTCAAAAGTTCTGGTGCAACCAATTACCTTCACAAGTCACATAATTAGTGAAATGAAGTCCACCTGTGTGAAATCTAAGTGTCACATTATCTGTCAGTATAAACACACCTTTTCTGAAAGGCCCCAGAGGCATCAGATCATGAAGACCAAGGAGCTCTCCAAACAAGTCAGGGACAAAGTTGTTGTGAAGTACAATTCTAGGTTGGGTTATAAAAGAATATCCAAATCTTTGATGATCCCCTAGAGCACCATCAAATCCATCATCATCAAATGGAAAGAACATGGTACCACAACAAACCTGCCAAGAGAGGGCCGCCCACCAAAACTCACAGACCGGGCAAGGAGGGCATTAATCAGAGAGGCAGCACAGAGACCAAAGGAGTTGCAGAGATCCACAGCAGAGACTGGTGTATCTGTGTATGTGACCACAATAACCCGTACACTCCATAGAGCTGGGCTTTATGGAAGAGTGGCCAGAAAAAAGCAATTACTTAGTGATAAAAATAAGAAGACACGATTTGAGTTTGCCAAAAGGCATGTGGGCAACTCCCCAAATGTATGGAGGAAGGTGCTCTTGTCAGTTAAGACTAAAATTTAACTTTTCGGCCACAAAAGGAAAACACTATGGCCCTGATTCAGAGCCGCTCGCTATTTGCGGTCGTTCGTTCTAAAACAAGGGGTGGCTATACAAATGAACCGTTCGCTAATTGCGGTCTGTTCACGCCTCTAAGTCTGAACGAGCGAGCAAAACTTGCGGTTGTAATTTTGAAAAATACGCCCCCTGGCCGCTCGCATCCTACGTCATGTCCGCTATTTAATAGATTAATCGAGTACATCGAACAGCGTATGAACTGCTCGCTATTCTTGTGGCTGTTTTTTTCAACCGCTATTTTGCGAGCAGTTCGGAGTAAAAAAAAAACAAGTGAAGTGGTCAATGACGCTGCTGTATTAATTATGCACTCCCTTAAAACGCCCGTTTTGACCTTTGAGCACGCCTGCGATCTAATTCCACACCCCCGTTTTCAAGCACCTTCCCCTGTTACCACCCACATACGCCTCCTTCTGTCACTCAAAATAACAGGCATTCGCTATATAGCGAACAAACGATTTTCGGCCGCACTGACTGGTTCGCGCATGCGTATTAAAATCCGTACGCATGCGCAGATGTGCGAACATCGGTCAGAACGAACGAGCGGCCGCTTACAAGCGGCTCTGAATCAGGGCCTATGTCTGGCACAAACCCAACACATCCCATCACCCCAAGAACACCATCCCCACAGTGAAACATGGTGGTGGCAGCATCATGCTGTGGGGATGTTTTTCAACAGCAGGGACTGGGAAACTGATTTGAGTCGAGGGAAAGATGGATGGTGCTAAATACAGGGATATTCTTGAGCAAAACCTGTTTCAGTCTGCCCATGATTTGAGACTGGGATGGAGGTTCACCTTCCAGCAGCATTATGACCCGAAGTATACTGCTAAGGCAACACTCGAGTGGTTTAAGGGTAAACATTTAAATGTGTTGGAGTGGCCTAGTCAAAGCCCAGATCTCAATCCAATTGAGAATCTGTGGTCAGACTTGAAGATTGCTGTTCACAAGCGCAAACCATCCAACATGAAGGAGAAGTTTTGCCTTGAGAAATGGGCAAAGATCCCAGGGGCAAGATGTGGCAAGCTCATAGAGACTTATCGAAAGCGACTTGCAGCTGTAACTGCCGCGAAAGGTGGCTCGACAAAGTACTGACTTTAGGGGGATGAATAGTTATGCACGCTGACGTTTTCTGTTATGTTGTCCTAAATGTTGTTTGATTTACAATATAAAAAACAAACAAAAAAAACACAACTTCACAGTTGTAGGCATGTTCTGTGAATGAAATGATGCACACCTTCAAACAATCCATTTTAATTCCAGGTTGTGAGGCAACAAAAACATGAAAAATGCAAAGGGATGTGAATACATTTGCAAGGCACTGCATATGCATCTGGTTGCCAGTCTGCAATTGAACGTGCTACACATGTTGCAATAATAAGTCGATCTGCAAAAGTAAGTTTCAATGTTTTGTATTACGTGTAGCTTATTTTGTAATGCTCAGGTCTGAATGCTTTTCCATTATTTACAATTCCCCTCTCCTCTCATTGTAAATTATAACGGATATTAGAAATCTCAAGATCTTTGACATGTGTAAAAGCACTCAGCCTATAGTATTGTATATTTATATGGTCACACAGCTCTTTAGATACATAATAGCCTCATATTTTAAAGTAGTGAATACATTATACTTTTAGTGCAAATAATTCATCAGCCATAACATTAAAACCACCTGCCTAATATTGTGTAGGTCCGCCTCATGCCATCAAAACAGCTCGAAAGGCCCCCATACATTAGAGATTGATTGCAGCAATCGTGCAATTTGCAATCGATTGTGTATAAAAATCTTTCCCTTTTTGAATCGATTGCAGTTGCAGAATTGCCACAATCGATTGAAAAAGGGAAAGATTTTTATACACAATCGATTGCAAATTGCACGATTGCTGCATTCAATTGCTGATGTATGGGGGCCTTTACTCGTAGAGATATGGACTCCACAAAACCTCTAAAGGTGTCCAGTGGTATCTGGTACCAAGGCCCTCATTCAGACCCACTCGCGAGCGGCTGTCCGCTCGCAAGTGGGTCGATGGTCTGCACTGCGCATGCGCACGACGGAGGGAGCTCCGTCGTGCGCAAGCGCGAGACGCGCCGAGCGAAGGACTTTCCTTCGCTCGGAGTGTCTCATCAAAGGGGGCGTGGTGTAGATGTTGACCGACAGCACGCACCCTTTGGTGGGCGTGCCTGCCAGACGGAGGCGTTCCCAAGGGAACGCCTACCGTCTGAAGCCGGCCCCACTGACATCACTAGTGATGTCATTGGGAGTGATTTTGGCTCTGATAGACCCAAAATCACTCCTGGCCTTGCGGTTGAAAACCTCAACCACAGGCTGTTGCTCGCAGTGGCGATGGTCGCGATGGTCAAGACCATCGCGACCATCATCCTGCACGCTCGTATATGCTGTGGGTGGTGACCCACAGCTATACGAGCGTTCAGGAGGACGCTCCATATTAATGGAGGTGGGCCCTGATTCAGAGCGAGCGCTCTGGTCAGAGCGTCCGGCTCTGAATCAGGGCCCAATACATTAGCACAAGTTATATAAGTTCTGTAAGTCGCAAGGTGAGGCCTCCATGGTTCGGACATTTTTTTCCTGCATATCCCCCATTTACTCAATCAGATTGCGAATTCGGGAATTTGGAGGCCTTTATCATGTTCCTCAAACCACTCCTGAACAATTTTTGCAATGTGGCAGAGCACATTATCCTGCTGAAAGAGGCCACTGCCATCAAGGAATACGGTTGCCATGAAGGGGTGTACTTGGTCTGCAACAATGTTTAGGTAGGTGGTACATGTCAAAGTAACATCCACATGAACACCAGGACTCAAGCTTTCCCAGCAGAACATTGCCCAGAGTATCACACTGCTTCTACCGGCTTGCCTTCTTCCCATAGTGCATCCTGGTGCCATCTCTTCCCCAGGTAAACGACACACACGCATCTGGCTGTCCACATGATGTAAAAGAAAACTTGATTCATTAGACCAGGCCATCTTCTTCCATTGCGCCAAGGTCCAGTTCTGACACTCATGTGTCCATTGTAAGCACTTTCTGCTGTGGACAGGAGTCAGCATGGACACTCTGACTGGTCTGTGGCTACGCTGCCCTGTAAGAAGAAAGATGCGATACGCTGTGTGTTCTGACATGTTTCTATCACAGCCAGCATTAACTTTTTCAGCAAACTGTGCTACAGTAGCTCTTCTATGGGATCTGACTAGACAGGCAAGCCTTAGCTGCCCATGTGCATCAATGAGCCTTAGGCGCCCATGACCCTGTCGCCGGTTTACTGGTTGTCCTTCCTTGGAACACTTTTGGTAAGTACACTACTAACCACTGCATACTGGGAACACCCCTAGAAGACTTTCTAGTTTGGAGATGCTCTGACCCGGAATCCTAGCCATCACAATTTGGACTTTGACAAAGTAGCTCAAATCCTAAAAGGTGCCCACACACTGGACGATTTTCGACACGATTTGCACGAAAATGATGCATAGGAACGATACATTGTTTAAAAACGTGCAAATCGTGCAGCTTCCAGGAACGATAACGATCCGATGTGCCGTCCCGCGGGGCTTTTGTCGTATCTTCAGATCTTACCTACTGCAGGTAAGATCTGGCAATCTCCTTAACGATGCACTGGAAATCATTAAGGACGCACGATAGGTTGTTTGTCACATTGCACAGTTTAGCAAGATATCGTCTGTCCAGGAGTGCTGGTGAGTTGCCCGGGGAGTTCAAGAGAAATCGTTGACGACATTTTTTGCGAGTCATCCAGTGTGTGGGGGCCTTTACACTTGTCCATTTTTCCTGCTTCCAACACATCAACTTCAAGGACTGACTGTTCACTTTCTGCCTAATCTATCCCAAGGAATGGGTATGAAATACCGCCAGCCGCATGGCCGGCGGTTCGATTCCCGTCAGCGGCAGCCCGACTTGAGCAGAGTTCGGAGCAGCGGAAGCCCGACAGCGCTGGAAATCCCGATCGTGGATAGGTGAGTATCTGCTAACCTAACCACCCTAACCCTCCTTAGGGGTGCCTAACCCTAACTTCCCCCCCAAGTGCCTAACCCTAATCCCCCCTCTAAGTGCCTAACCCTAACCACCCCCTTCCCCGTTGCCTAAACCTAACCCTCCCGGGGGGGTGCCTAGCCCTAAGTCCCCCCCCGGGAGCCCTAAACCTAACCCTCCCCCCGGCGGCTGTCCACTCGCAGCGCCCGGCATCACTACGATCGGGATGCCGGGCGCCGGTCTCCCTTGCTGGGATATGCCGGTATTTAGGCAGTCGGCTTCCCGATTGCATACCTATCCCACCAATTAACAGGTGTCCTTGTAACAAGATAAGCAATGTTATTCAGTTCACTTGTCAGTAGTTTTAATGTTATGGCTGATGAATGTATATGAGAAAAACAATAAAATATATGACAACTATAAAATGTAATTTTTATATCCTTATTAATACTTTGTGTGTGACTACTATCAAATTCTGTATCCTTCTCGTTACAACCTCTCCACACACAAGCTAGTCCCTCCCACCTTTCCACAGGTAATAAAGCGGCTTTGGTATGTGCATTTATTGTATGTTTCTGGTGTATGTAAGTATTGAGTAAGTTTTGTGTGTACAAAAATGAAAAACTTGCATAAGGCCAAGGATGTTTTATTAACATAAATGGTAAAGGGCAAGGAATTTACTGTCATTCTTGGCGTAAAGAAGGGATTTTATTTTCTGCTTTAACTTTGGAGCTTTGTAACATATATAAAAAGGTATGTAGCCAGCCTTGAGCTTTTAGTATCCTTAGTACTTACTGAAAAGGTACTGCCCTGCATCTCATTCCCCTTCTGTCCAGCAGGTAAAATTAGATGGTTTCCCAGTATATCTTAAAAACAACCTGTCCACTGTATGTACCTAGCACCAGTAATATCTATTTACATCATGGCTTGTCCCACACTTCATTGTGCAATTATGTAGATTTTCCATCATATTTACACACATCTAAATGTTGACACATTATTCTGTTAAAAAAAGAATAATCATTTCTTTGCATACTTGCATTGAAGTATATCAGATGGATCTGCCATAATAATTCCTTGACCAATGTACCAGAACAATAAGATTCACATACTACCACAGAACAGTGACTTAGGGCCTAATTCTGCAGTGCACATCTGAATGTATATTCCCGGTGATCGGGAATCCGCTCAGGCGCATGAGCCATTCTGCACATGTGCAGAACGGGTCTGCAATCCCACATGCAGATTGCCAGTGATTGACAGTCTGCTGGCGTTTGTGGGCGAGGAGGGGCCGGCGATGACCCCAGTTTCCCGAAACGGAGGCGTGTTGCCGTTGTTTGGGAGGAGGGAAGAGGCCAGAATCACCATCGGCTGATGGAGATTTCTTGGCTCTTACACTAATCTGCGGCGGCCGGCTGCAGGACCCCATGGGTCATGCAGCCGGCCGAGGGTCCGCAGGGTATCCGATGCTGCGTTGGACAACACAGCTCGGATACGTAATGCAGCAGGAGGCGTGATCCTGCTGCATTACCATAATTGCAAGGATCGCAATTGCAAAGCTGTCTGCATGCATACATCATATATCTATAGCCTGCATGCAGCTTTGCAATTGCGGTCCTTGCTGAATCAGGCCCTTAGTGACTAAAATGAACAATAAATGCCTTGGGTTTGCATCTGAAAGCTCACTAAGTTAGCAGAGTACATTCAAGTATATATTTTATCACAAAATGTGGATATTAGCACCATATCCTTTAGCCCTTTCCGATGACATGGTATTATGCCTTTCTTGGAGTACATGACAGCTGCAATTTCCCATGTGTCATTATTGCTGGTTAGAAAGTTTATGTAACTGATCTACTGTAGTTTGGTGCCGCATTACTTGCAATGGAAGTACATAATCAGTGACTGCATACAGTTCATACTTATGTGGGTCCCAGGGACCCATCATTTCATAAAATTATGGGCCTCTCACTTTTTCTGGGTCCGATCATAATTTACTTACAGTGCATCTGGAAAGTATTCACAGCGCTTCACTTTTTCCACATTTTGTTATGTTACAGCCTTATTCCAAAATGGATAAATTAATTTTTGTCCTCAAAATTCTACACACAATACCCCATAATGACAACGTGTAAAAAGTTTTTTTGAGATTTTTGCTAATTTAATTAAAAAACAAACAAAGAAATCGCATGTACATAAGTATTCACAGCCTTTGTCATGAAGCTCAAAATTGAGCTCAGGTGCATCCTGTTTCCACCAATCATCCTTGAGATGTTTCTACAGCTTAATTGGAGTCCACCTGTGGTAAAGTCAGTTGATTGGACATGATTTTGAAAGGCATACACCTGTCTATATAAGGTCCCACACTTCCCACACTTGACAGTGCATGTCAGAGCACAAACCATGCATGAAGTCCAAGGAATTGTGGGGGTCATTCAGACCCGCTCGTGAGCGCAGGACGCTCGCAAGCGGGTCGATGGTGCTGAATTGCACATGCGCACGACGGAGGCATGCGCGAGACCCGAATAACGACGGCCAAGCCGTCGTTATGGGTCTCGCACCAAAGGGGGCGTGCTGTCGATGTTGATGGGAACGCCTACTGTCTGAGTCCAGCCCCACTGACATCAGTAGTGATGTCAGTGGGAGTGATTTTGGCTCTGATAGAGCCAAAATCACTGCAGGGTTTGCGGTCACCGAGACCCTACCGCAGGGTCTCGTCGCAAGCCCGATGGTCGCGATGGTCTTGACCATCGCGACCATCATCATGGACGCTCGCTATAGCTGTGGGTGGTAACCCACAGCTATGCGAGCGTCCATGAGGCCGCTCCAAGTTGAGGGAGGAGGGCCCTGATTCAGAGCGAGCGCTCTGGTCAGAGCGTCCGGCTCTGAATCAGGCCCTGTATGTAGACCTCCGAGACAGGATTGTCTCGAGGCACAAATCTGGGGAAGGGTACAGAAAAATATCCAGCTTTTAAGGTCCCAATGAGCACAGTGGCCTCCATCATCCGTAAATGGAAGAAGTTCGGAACCACCAGGACTCTTCCTAGAGTTGGCAGGCCATCTAACCTGAGCGATCGGAGGAGAGGGCCCTAGTCATAGAGGTGACCAAGAACCCGACGGTCACTCTATCAGAGCTACAGCATTCCTCTGAGGAGAGAGGAGAACCTTCCAGAAGGACAACCATCTCTGCAGCAATCCACCAATCAGGCCTGTATGGTAGAGTGACCAAACGGAAGCCATTCCTTAGTAAAAAGCACATGGCAGCCTGTCTGGAGTTTCCCAAAATGTACCTGAAGGACTCTCAGACCATGAGACACAAAATTCTCTGGTCTGATGAGACAAAGATTGAACTCTTTGTCGTGAATGCCAGGCGTTATGTTTGGAGGAAACCAGGCACCGCTCATCACCAGGCCAATACCATCGCTACAGTGAAGCATGTTGGTCGCAGCATTATGCTGTGGGGATGTTTTTCAGTGTGACTAGCTCCTCCCCCTCTATACCCCCCTACAAGCCCAGTCTAAGGAAACTGTGCCCGAGGAGAGCAGAGAAAAAAGGAGGAACAGAAGAGGAGGAGGCGAAAGTACACAAAATAGTTGAAAAGGTTGACAAAAACAGAAATACAACAAGAGATGGCAAACAGGTCTCTAACAATCATGACATAAAAACGACCACAAGCGTGGCAGGAAGGAACAGAGCAGGGTGGGCGTCCAGTGTCCCCTATGGAATCAGAGAAAGGGATTTATCGGTAAGAACCAAAATCCTGTTTTCTCCTTCAACCATAGGGGACAATGGAGGTATCAAGACAGTGGGGACGTCCCAGAGCTCCCATCACGGGTGGGAAAGCACTGAGAACCCTGCAAAACAGACGGCCAAACTGCTTTGCAGTGGCCGCAAACATGTCGAATCTGTAGAAACGAACAATGGTATGCCGGCCCGACCAAGTGGCCGCCCGGCAAAGAGATTCCATGGAAACCCCGCGAGCAGCCGCCCACGAGGCACCCACTGAGCGAGTGGAATGTGCTGCAATGGAAGGTGGAGGAGGCTCTCTAGATGAGGCCATATACTGTATGCCTGTCCGATAGTCATGCAAATCCAGCGAGCCAGCTACTGTTTGGAAGCTGACCAACCAGGACAAGCAGCATCATACAAAACTAACATAGTGTCCGTTTTATGTATGGCTGCAGTCCTCTCCACATACATCCGAAGAGCCTTAACAACATCTAAGGATTTTGACGAAGGCGAATCAAGTGGAAGAACTGGAATCACAAAAGGTTGGTTGATGTGGAAAGCCGAAACTACCTTAGGAAGAAAATCCATTATAGTACGGAGTTCTGCTCTATCCTCATGAAATATCATGTATGGAGGACGACAGGATAGAGCACCCAGTTCTGACACTCTCCTGGCTGATGCCAGTGCAAGAAGTGTAACCTTCCACGACAGGTATTTTAACTCCACAGACTCCAAAGCTTTGAACAGGGAGGACTGTAAGAAGGAAAGGACTAGATCTAAGTCCCATGGAGCTGTAGGAGGAACAAAGGGTGGCTGTAACCTAAGCACACCTTGCAGAAAAGTCTGCACATCCGGTATCAAGGCCAATTTCTTTTGGAAGAAAACCGTGAGAGCTGAAATTTGGACTTTCAGAGAACCCAAACGCAGACCTGCTGAGAGACCTGCTTGCAGAAAAAGCAGAAATCTGGCTAGGTTGAATTCTGTATACGGAGATCCTCTACATTCACACCATGAAACAAACTTCCAAATACGGTGGTAATGCTTTGAAGTAACCTCCTTTCGGGCTCGGAGTATAGTAGGGATTACCCTAGATGGGATCCCTTTGCATCTTAAGATGGCCCTTTCAACAGCCACACCGTCAAATGTAGCAGCCTTAAGTCTGGATAGACTAAAGGACCATGAAGTAATAGATCATCTCTCAGTGGTAGGGGCCACGGATCGTCAATCAGCAGAAGTTGAATTTTGGAATACCAAGCTCTGCGAGGCCAATCCGGAGCTATCAATAGAACCTTGGCCTTCTCCCTCTTGATGCGCTGTAGGATTCGAGGGAGAAGAGGGAATGGAGGGAATAGATAGACAAAATGGAAATGCCACGGTGCTGACAGTGTGTCCACTGCCACCGCCTGCGGGTCTCTCGTCCGAGAGCAGTAGAGAGGCAGTTGATGATTTTGTCTGGATGCCATGAGGTCGACCTGCGGAAGACCCCACCATTGGACAAGTTGGTGAAACACCTGAGGATGTAGTGCCCATTCCCCTGGATGCACCTCCTGCCGGCTGAGGTAGTCTGCCTCCCAATTTTCGAATGAAGATTTCTGAAATTGCCCTTGCAAACATTTCTGCCCACATTAGAATCTGGCTTACTTCCTTCATAGCCGCTGGACTTCTGGTGCCACCTTGTCTGTTTATGTATGCCACTGTCGTGACGTTGTCCGATTGGACCCTAACTGCTCGGCCCCGCAACAGGTGATCTGCTGTCTGGATAGCGTAGAAGACTGCCCTTAGTTTCAATATGTTTATCGGCAGACATGCTTCCTGTGATTTACTGCGTCCCTGGAAGTGATGTTCTTAAATCACAGCTCCCCAGCCACACCGACTCGCGTCTGTGGTGAGAAGAGACCAATCCAACACTGCGAATCGCTTTCCCTCCAGTAGGGGAACCGAGTTCAACCACCAGAGAAGGGATATCAGAATTCTGGGACTTAACCTTACCCAATGGTGAAGGAAAAGATGGGATCCTGTCTATTGTGAGAGGAGATCTAGCTCAAAAGTCCTGGAGTGAAAACGACATTAAGGAATGGCCTCGAAGGCCGCCATCATCTTCGCCACATGCAACGAAACCTGACTATGTCGAAGGACCATCCTCACCATCTTCTGAATGGAAGTTACCTTTTCCTGAGGTTGTGCGTCACTGTAATGTTCTGCAGTAATTGGTCCCTGGAAAGTGCTTTCAGCAGTATATCGTCCAGGTAAGGGATAATAGTGATCCCTTGTTTCCGAAGGAGACTCATCATCACAGCCATGACCTTTGTGAATACCCTGAGGGATGGGATGATAAGCCGAAGGGTAAGGCCTGAAACTGGAAATGTGAATTCCAAACTGTGAATCTCAGAAACGCCTGGTGAGGCGGCCAGATCGGGATGTGAAGGTAGACTTCCTTGATATCTAGAGATACCATGAATTCACCTTCCTCCAATCCCGCAATCACCGACTGAAGGGACTCCATCTTGAACTTGAAAAACTTTAGGTATGGATTGAGATCCTTCAAGTTCAGAATAGGTCTGACTGAGCCATCCGGCTTCGGAAAACCCCTTTCCAGTCTGATGTATGGGAACTGGTACTACCACTCTCGTGGATAGAAGCTTGTCTATTGCCTCTTGTAGAACGACACTCCTGTCATTGCAAACTGGTAAACCTGTGGTGAAAAAAAAATTGAGGTAGAGGTTAAAACTGGAAGTCGAGCTTGTATCCCCGAATAATGAGATCCCGGACCCTAGCGTCCGTACAAGTTTACGTCCATACTTTTCCGAAGTCCCGAGGACACGCTCCCACTCTGGGGTCCCCCAGGTGAGAGGGAAGCCCGTCATGCATTCGGCTTGGTA
Source organism: Taudactylus pleione (assembly GCA_031769625.1). Lineage (NCBI taxonomy): Eukaryota > Metazoa > Chordata > Amphibia > Anura > Myobatrachidae > Taudactylus > Taudactylus pleione. The sequence goes on from JAUIMM010000957.1 coordinate 3,246,943, forward strand.
GTGGACTTAACCTCCTGCAGAGCAGAGGTTGTTGTTGCTGCGACTCTGCCCCGACCTCTGGAACCATGGGAAGATGATGGTCCTCCTCTGAAGTGACCACGTGAATGACCCGGGGCGCAAAAGGACCGAAACGAGGGTCCCAAGAAAAATCCTCTATTGGGAAGAGCCGTAGAAGGCATAAGAGGAATAACCACTGATCAATCAGCAGTTACTAACCTGCCTTAGATGCTCTCCTGACCAGCCTAAATCTCAATGTTACTTAAAGACCAGGATTATGCTTGTCCAGTTTCATAGAGCAGCACACACTTCAAATATTCTGTAATGGCCGCCAGCACACTTCAGGGAAGCGCTGGGGCAGCTGGGAAGGAAGGAGCAGGGCTCCAGAGCTAAGCTCCGCCCCCCGCTAGACGCCTTTTTTTTATACATGTATGCGCTCAGCGCTAAATTTCAGCTTTAAGCAGGGGAATCAAACCAGCAGTATGGGACATCCCCACGTGCTGTCTGGCTGCCCCTGCTAATCGGGGAAGCATACTGCTATATGTCACCGGCTGTAATTATAATTAACCTGGCTACCCCGCCAGGCGATACAGTTGCTGCGTACTGCTGGCGGTGATGCGGCACCCCCTGTATGGAGACGGATGTCTCTGAAGTCGGGGACCCCAGGCGAAGTGCATGCACTTGCAAGCGGGTCCCCCCGGAAGATCCCACAGCGCACACGGGCAGTACAGCTTCTGCCGGTCTGTCCTCATTGCTTTGTTTGAAGAAATTATCTAAACCACTGAGGAGTGTAAAAACACGTCCAGCTCCCCTCGTGGTACAAACTTAGACTGGGCTTGTAGGGGGATTATAGAGGGAGAGGAGCCAGTCACACTTCAAAAAAATTTAAAGTGCCAGCTCCACTCAGCACCATACCCCACTGTCTTGATACCTCCAGTGTCCCCTATGGATGAAGGAGAAACATAGAAATTTTGAGTCCATGGAAACTCCCCAGACCTTAATCCCATTGAGAACTTCTGGTCAATTCTCAAGAGGCGGGTTGACAAACAAAAACCCACAAATTATGACAAACTCCAAGCATTGATTAGGCAACAATGGGCGGCCATCAGTCAGTATGTGGCCCAGAAGTTGATTGACAGCATGCCAGTGCGAATTGCAGAACCCTTGAAAAAGAAAGGTCAACACTGCAAATATTGACTCTTTGCATAAACTCAATGTAATTGTCAATAAAGCCTTTGACATTTATGAAATGCTTGTAATTTTACTTCAGTATACCATAGTAACAACTGACAAAAAGGTCTAAAAACACTGAAGCAGCAAACTTTGTGAAAACCACCATAGTGTACTTGTGTCATTTCAAAACTTTTGGTCATGGCTGTACATCACTTAAACAGAAATTGCCATACAGCAGAGCACATCACTGTACACAGCCACCCGCCAGCCTCCTCTTCATTGGACAAACACCCTAACATGACTGTTCCCCCCAGGTGCTTCTCCCATTGGCCACAGCACCACCATGTGACACCACATCACACCTGGAGGCCTTACAAAGACCGGGCACCTGGAGACACACTTTTCTCCTACATGAAAAATCTCTACACATCATCACAGCCCCAAAGGCACACCACCACTCTGGATATCCAATAGTAGACTGTGCGCACATCCCACTGCTACAGTATGTAATCATCCTTAAGCACAGATTGCCACCGGTGCCAGCTGCAGCCAGACCCTATCAGGCCAGGGGGTCACCACACTTTTTAGAAAGCCTCTATCTGTCCTGTAGTAAAGTAAGGATGCCTCCCAGGAGAAGAGCTAAACTCAACACTGTAGAGGAACTGGGAGCTTAGGACCACAACAGCAAACACAGCTTACAACTGCCCACCTACACATAGAATACCACTTTATCTCAGTATCCGTACCCGTGTGGGACAGCGCCACTTTGGGTTTTTTTTGTTTCTGTACTGCACAGAGCTGCATACACCCTGAAGCGCTCTAGACACAACATTGAGTCTGACAGTCCACAGGTCTACCAGAGGACATGTGCTGGTCAAGAACTGGTAAAGGTGCTCCCTATAGGATTTACCTAACCTCTCCCCACAGTGCACACACCGTCCAATCTTTTAGAGTGGGGGTATAGCAAACCTGATTACACTGCCAGCACCATCTTTAGACAAGCATGTGACTACTCTGGATTTCCCACCTATATCTGTCTTCTCATTTCACACCACACTAGTCACTATATCCCCCTGACATTCACATTCACAAACACACACACACTTCAAGCACAACCACAGAATATCACCTATACAATCAAACTACTCACACACTACACAGCCCACACCACCAACACAACAATCCCCCGTTTCTTTCCCCACATGCATATAGTCAGGATAAATTGTAAACTTTCAATGTCCAAATATGACTAAATTCTATGCACAGCCTGTATTTTGCCTTCATGGCAATATAATTCACATATGTAATAGCGGGCAGTGCAGGTTGATTGCGCTGGCGGAAAACCCCGCGAATGCGTCCCATTTTTTTATTTTTTAAATATGGCAACGCTATACTAATTTGCCATCAGGTCATACCCCTTTATTTTAAAACACATTCACCTACAACAAGTTGGTATAGTTCTACAGGGAGAAGTAAGGGACAATATTACAACAGGTACATTTGAACTATAGATGTGCGGGTTCGGTTTTACTCGGTTATGTTCGGATCTCAAAAACGACATCATATTGGCTATCCGGCTCGCCCGTGTTTTGTAGAGCCAATAAGATGAATCCAAACTAATCCGAACTTGCGCTAATTTGGTGAAAAGAACCGAATCAAAATCGAACTGCTTATCTCTAATTTGAACTAGAGCAAGGGGATTCTCCTGGTACTTATCCACCTACACTAAGAAGGCCTTTGACCAGATTGAATGAACATAAATGAGAAACTGAAATTACATATGGAGCGTGCACAAAATAACAATATTTCCCAATAAAATCATGTAGTTACAAGTCCATACATGATATACAGTCAGGTGCATAAATATTGGGACATTGACAGAATTTTCATATTTTGCCCTCTATTCACCACCACAATGGCTTTGAAATGAAACAAACAAGATGTGCTTTAACTGCAGACTTTCATAAAGCAGGAACTGAAGACATTTGCAGTAGAGGCCTGGCAGAGCATCACCAGGGATGAAACCCAGCGTCTGGTGATGTCTATGCGTTCCAGACTTAAGGCTGTAATTGCCTGCAAAGGATTTACAACAAAGTATTAAAAAGTGAAAGTTAGATTTCGGATTGTTTAGTTTGTCCCATTAATTTTGGCCCCTTAAAAAGTGGGAGGCACATATAGAAACCATTGTAATTCCTACACCATTCACCTGATTTGGATGTAATTACCCTCAAATTAAATCTGAAAGTCTGCAGTTAAATCACATCTTGTTTGTTTCATTTCAAAGCCATTGTGGTGGTGAATAGAGGCCAAAATATGAAAATTCTGTCAATGTCCCAATATTTATGCACCTGACTGTATCTTCAGCACATTCTCAATAGGTTGGTTGCTTTTCTCCATGCACACAATGCCAGTACAATTGTTGGCAACGTATTCAATACAGCATCAAGCCTTTGTCTGCTTTATTGCAGGTTTTAGACCAAAGGCCCGATAGGCCAATTTGAGCTACAGTATCTTCTCTATCAGAAAGTGAAATAGGGTTTAAAAAAATTTGCCTTTGTTCTCATAGCAAATAATATTGCTTTAAACAAAAATAAACAACAAATCATTAGTATAATTTAAAAGGAAACCAGGAGAAAACCCAGCACTGCAATAATTAGTTTACACAGCACAGACTTAAGGCGGGTATCCACTACCCGATTAAACAGAGCGATTGAATGATAACAACATGGTTATCGTTCAATCGCTTGTTAATCAGACAGCTTAATGTCAAAAACGACCAGCGATGCACACTCCCACTGGTCTTTTTTGACATCTATCACCGCCCGAACATGCTGGTCAATCTGCCGATAATGACAGATTGGTCATGTTCGGGGATGAGGGAGGGTGCCTTCACTGAACGACTGATCGTTCAGTGTAGGCACAGCACAGGCTGTGAAACGAGTGCACGATTACAATGTCGTATACGTAACTTAATTCCAATAATTTTGCATACAAGACCTGAAGCTTTAATAACAGAACATATGTATCTATAAATATGTATCAATAAACATGTTTTGTATACTGCAAATGTAGTCCCTAAATACTGGAAATCAGTGCATATACCCAGGTTTAATGAAAAGAAAAGGGATGCTGCAAAGAATATGGAATAATTGCTTTTTATCCACAAGAAAGCTTCTTCCTCTCAAGGTGAACTACCGTAGTCTTTACAGTAGGGATTATTGCAGCTCCAAGTCGCTGCAAACACCAGAGCTCTACATCTTCCTGCTTTTAAATTTTGTCAAAACAATTCACTCTGAAGATTACCCAAATGGTTTATCAGGTTTTTATTATTATTTATAATATAAATGTACAATTAAATGTTTCCCTTCCCAATATATAAGATCGTTAATAAAATCAATTTCTGGGGACAAAAACAAGGCCGATATTTCCAAACATTTTACCTTTTTTTTTTCAAATGATTAATATTTGACTGCAATATAGTGCAAAATCCAAATTTTTCACATTACTAACAAACAATAGTAAAACTGGTGGGCGTGGCCTGGCCGGTGATTGAGGTGGACGTGCGGCGCCTGAGCTCCGGCTGTTGCGGGTCTTATACCGCTGATTTTGGGGAGACTCCCACCCTCCCCACAACTTACCTGCCTCCCGCAGCCTTGCCTGACCCTGGGGCTACTCTCGGCTGCCCTCCACGGCCTCCACAGGCGCTTCCACTGGGTTGTGCAGACAGCCCCAGCTGTTGAAGATCCTGGACCTGCGGGTGTACACCCCCACCATCTTGCCTGCACATGTGAAGAGACAGGCAGTGTGTCTTCTGGAGGCTACTACACCATCCCTCAGGCTCCCTTCAGAAACCTTGTATAGTCACTAAGGTGGCTCAGCACTGGGATATAACCCTCCAAGACTAAGGTGCTGGGATTTGAACTAAAACTGGAGACTTCCCCATTACAGCTTGTCAGCTAGCCATTACAGCAGGAAAGTACTTTTTTGCACTTTGCTGGATTATTCCATCACTGATTTATCTTTGGGGCCTGTCCTTTATCATTTTGAGGGATTGGTGCTCCACCTGGTGGTTGGCTCCTGCAATTGTTCTGGACATCTCACAGAATTCTCAGATATTTGACATCTGGGCCTGCCTTTGATTCCTAGTTTATCGGTTTGTGCTACCCACACCCAATGCTGGAGATCACTCTGCTACGCTCATTGATGCCGGTCTAGCTGCTTTTTTGGGGGAAAGTGGCGACGGCGTCCCTGGTGGCTTTACACTCTACTTGTGCAACTTCTCACGGATATTGAATTTTACTCCTAAGTGCTGGCTTACTGTTATCTAGTATCTTGCTTATATTTGCTCCATGGTGAAAGGCAAGCAGAGTTCCCCAAAAAAACGGGAGAAAATCCCAAAGACAAGACTCTACCCATCACATGGACAACCCGTCATCCTCTATTTTGCGTCAATTTCTCCTCCCGAAGGGATCGGCTCCTGCAGTAGACACATTGGCTCCCTCCACACCGGGTTTATCTCTGGCTTCTGACTCCTCATCTCGGATGGAGGAACAGTTTTCTGATCATGTCCCTGTTGCGGAATCAGGGGGGGATTTCTCAGATCCTGAATATGCTCCGCTCCATGCCCACGAAACAAGACTTTGAGCAGTTGGAAAACAGACTGTGATATTGTCCGATCAGAGATTGCCTCTATCCAATCAGAAGTGTCCCAGCTTGGCACTAGACTGGTCTCCCTGGAGGAATTTACTTCTGACTCTGCTGCTGCCCACAACGCCCTCCGTGCGGTTGTCCTCCGTCAAGCTGCTGACTTTCAACAACTACATGATCGCTTAGACGATTTGGACAACCGTGGAAGACGGAATAACCTACAGATCAGGGGAGTTTCGGAAGATATTCCACCTCAGGGTATTATTGACTACCTCACCAAAGTCTTCAATGAGGTGTAGACCCCGATTCCCGAATTGAATTTGATAGGGCTCATCGTGCCTTGAGGCCTAGAGGTGCCCCCTCAGTTTGCCCGAGAGATATAATTTGTTGCCTCCACTATTTTTCCCAGAAGGAGAGCATTCTTCGCACAGTACGTCAGAAAGATGTTATCAATGTGGATGATCAGCATATCCAGATCTTCCAGGACCTGTCCTAGTTGACTTTACAGAAACGCAGAGCTCTTCAGCCTTTAACTACAGAACTTCGCAAGTTGGGGATCAAATATAGGTGGGGCTTTCCTTTTAGCCTCCAAGTCTCTCACAATGGCAAGATGCATACCTTCAAGGACTCAGCTGATCTTGCTTCCTTCTGTTCACAATTGGGTCTGCCTTTGATTGCCCTACCGGATTGGCAGGAGCCTCTACTGCGTTCCATTCCAGAGGATCTTGCTCACCCCAATATTGATTGGCAGAGGATGCATCGTAACCCAAAACCTCCCAGAGCCTCACGTACTCTCGGGCCCCTTGCTCAAACATGATTGATCTATACTACATTCTGACTCAGGTTAGGGTGGATTCGCTCCATTCTCCTATTGTCTCACAAGCATGCCCTTTTTCCTTTGAGAAGATAATCTGTTAATTCTTGCTCAGTTTAATGTTCTGTGGCTTGTTTATTTTCTAACTGATGTAACACACTGCCAGCCTATGTATTTTGCTGAAAGCGGCATGCTTAATTTCTCTAACGATGTTCTGGCTATGTAAGATTATTGGCCTGTTTTACTTTAGGTCTACTTACCATAGATGATCTGTTTAGTTATTGTATATTTTATTAGGTTGCGTGTACTGGAGTGTACTCACTATTTACCAGTTTCGTTCAATGTTCAGGGATGCTGTGGTCACTGACCCCCGGTAACCCCCTCACCGCCCACTCTATCTTGGTCTCGGTCGTGTCTTTCACGCCTGAGCTCCCAAGTGGCAGTTATATCATACTTGTTTATGTATCTGTTTGATCTTTTCTCTTAGTTTTTTTTTTCACGGCGCCCCCTGGGACACTAGACATGTTTGTGTTCCGGCTCTCAGGAAGTGCAGTGTCCATTATTAACTGCATTTTTAGTTCATTGTATAATTGTAATTGTTTATTTCTGTATGTTGTGTCTGTCGTATGTTGTCTGTGTTTTTTCCCCCCTTGTACTTTCCTTGTGTGTCTTTCCCCCACCTTGTTCACCTAGTGCCTTCTGCTTTTTATGATGGTGGCTAATGTGCGAATCCAGACTATTAAAATAGTCTCTACCAATGCCAAGGGACTCAATATTCCAGAGAAATGTTCTAGGGCTCTCCGCGACTTTTATGCAGCTAAAGCAGGGGTGGTGTTTGTTCAGGAATCGCATTTTAAATCAGGTTCAGCCCCTCGATTTTCAGATCGTAATTACCCCACTTTCTTTCTTAGTAACAATAGTAGTTCTAAATCTTTGGGAGTGGCCATGCTGTTCTCAAAGACACTCCCTTTCCAAGATTTGCATATGGTAAGTTGCTCTCTGTATGGCCAGTCATACTCTTTTATTAATGTTTATGTACCCAACCTGCTTCTTGCTCAGATTCTCAATCAGATAGATCCTCTGGTGTCTGTATCCCTGTCATTGGTGGGGATCTGAACTGGTCTGTCCAACCTGAGCTTGATATCTCAAGACCCTCCATTAGACACTCCACCAAGAGACATAGGCAGGTAAGACGTACCCTGCCTGAACACCAGCTGATAGATTCCTGGAGACTCCAACATCCCAGTGACAGGAACTATACGTTTTATTCACAGCCACATAATGTATATTCTAGAATCGATTATTTGTTTTTACCGCATAGGTTCCTTCACCTTCTTCAGCATTCTGACATTGGGCCCACTACATGGTCGGATCATTCGCCTATCTCCGTGACGCTCTTGACCTCATACCCTTTTGTTAAACAGTGCTTATGGTGCCTGAATGAATAAATTCTAGCTGACCCTCTTTGTAAGACTCAACTGGAGTCGGCTTTACAGGAATATTTTTCAATTAATGAAATTCCGGAGGTCTCCAGCGTTACGGTCTGGGAGGCTCTCAAATGTGTCCTCAGAGGTAAATTGATCCAGTTGGCGTCAATGCTGAAGAAGGAAAAAACAGAACAGAAAGTGGCTCTTCTGCAGAAGCTCAAGTCCTTAGAGACGTCTCACAAGAGGCATCCCTCTTCCCAGCTTCTCGCTGACTTGACAGCTACCAGAGTAGCCCTGAATAAACTTGATTCAGTAAGGCGCGATTTTCGCTTATGTAGAAGTCATTTTTTTCAGTGGGGTAATAAGCCGGGCAAGTACTTAGCTAGGGCCCTCAGAGCACAAAGAGCTTCTCAATTTATCCAATCTATTAATGCTCCCTCGGGTGGGACCCACACACTCTCATGATATCGCATCAGCTTTTCAATCATACGATACTAAGTTATATAACTTGGGTGACCCCAAGTCTCCAGATGAGATTAGCACTTTTCGAGGGATGGTAGCCCAATATCTTCGCGACGTACAGTTCCCAACTATCAGGGATGAAAATAGGGTCTGGTTGGAATCCCCCTTTTCCCTGTCTGAGTTGGAGGGGGCCCTTAAGATGACCCCACCCGGGAAAAGCTCGGGCCCAGATGGTTTCTCTGTTGTATACTATAAGTCGTTCCAGAAACTATTGCTCCCCAAAATGCTCCTGGCCTTTAACGCTATTGCAGATGGACGATTCTTCTCGCCTCAAGCCCTTGAGGCACACATCACCGTTATCCCTAAGGTGGGTAAAGATCAGCCCAATGTTCGAGCTATCGCCATATATCATTGTTCAATGTCGATATTAGACTATTTGCTAAACTCCTTGCCAATCGGCTTAAAATATTACTTCCGAATCTTATACATTCAGATCAGGTGGGCTTTGTCCCGGGGAGGGAGGCTTGGGACAATAGCACTAAACTTACAGATCTGATACATTTGGTCACAGATGACTCAGCTCCAGTTATCCTCCTTTCCACTGATGCCGAAAAGGCATTCGATAGGACTCCCTGCATAAACAACCACTCAACCCTAACACACATGGGTCTAGGTCCTGAATGTCTACATCAAATAATGTCGCTTTATCACTTCCCTTCGGCTCAGATTAGGGTTAACAGGGTTTTATCTGATACGGTGGAGATTAGAAGCGGCACTAGACAGGGCTGTCCTCTATCCCCTCTTATCTTTGTGCTCTGCATAGAGGTCCTGGTGCATGCTATTAGGATTAATCCCAATGTGACAGGTATAAGGGTTAAGGAGAATGAATACAAATTTGCTTTATTTGCGGATGACCTGTTAGTGGTGCTTTCCAACCCGGTCACTTCCGTCCCTAATTTAGTAGCGGAATTCAGTAGATTTGGTGCTCTGTCTAATTTCAAGGTTAATAACTCAAAATCTGTAGCAGTGAACCTAACAGCTAGTTCACACTCCATTGCCTCGCTGAAACATGCATTTGCATTTTCTTGGCACACGTCTAGCCTCAAATACCTCGGAGTCACCATAGATAGAGAACTCTCCAAGTTATTTGACCACAATTTTAAACCATTGCTCCAGACCTTGCGATTAGAGCTAAAGACCTGGACAAATAAAACTCTCTCTTGGTTGGGACGGGTTAGTGTGGTTAAATATTCTCCCTAGGGTCTTATACTTCAATCTTTGCCCATAAATATACCTAAACACTAATTCTAGGAGTTGCACAATATAGTGAGGGACTTTGGGGAGGCCGCAAACCCCGTTTTAAACATGCTATATTATTTAGACGCAAGACAATGGGGGGCTTCAACTTCCGCACTTTCCCACTTACTATGATGCAATCATGCTTGGCCGCATAATGGACTGGACGAGGGCTGGGGATGCTAGACAGTGGGTTCAGTTGGAAAGCCATTCGGTTTCTAAAGTCCTCTCTACATATCCATGGAGGTCCAAAGTTCCTGGTCTGTCCCATTCCGCAATAGGCCCTACCCTGGTTCGATGGAGTAGACTGAGGAGATGTTCATGGATATCTTCTCTTTTTACACCCCTGACACCGTTGTTTGATAATCCCGACTTTCCCCCAGGTACCTCTGGACATTTGTTTCACAAACCTCCCGGGTCGGTCAGTTGGTGGAATCTGGTAGGGTCATACCCTTTGGTTCCCTTCAGAACAAAAGGGTCATGCCAGCGGCAGAAATTTGGCGATACCTTCAGCTAAAGCATTTTGTTCAAAGTGGAGAAGTGCGATTGGCTTGCAGTAGACCATTGACCTCCTTTGAGAATATGTGCCTAGTGGATACTCGTCCGACCCATTCCCTTTCCTTGTGTTATAGACTGTTGATTGAGAATACATACTCTTTACCCCCTAAGTTTCTAGATGATTGGGAACATGATATGAGGGTTTCTTTCTCTCAGGATAGACTGAAGATTTTTGACAACTCTTGACAGTTCCGTCAGCTACTCGGTTATTGAAACTCATTATAAAGTGATCACGCGCTGGTACAGGTGCCATCAAATACTAGCTAAAATGTTCCCTACTGTGTCTAATTGTTGTTGGCGATGTAATTCCGCAGAAGGCTCGCCACTACATATCTGGTGGGACTGCCAAGCATTACATCCCTTTTAGGAGAAAGTAACTTCTCTTTCTGCATCAATTTTAGGACATGAGGTTCCCCCAGATCCTTCCTTTTGGCTACTAAACCTATATCCTGGGCCGCTAACATTGTATAAAAAATCTCTCCTCAAATTTCTCAACAGTGCAGCGAAAGCTGTAATACCTACTCACTGGAAATCAGTGGCTCCTCCATCACTTAAGAAATGGTTTGCCCGAAAAGATCTCTATATGGACATGGAGGATTTGTGTCTTGGAGTTGAGAAATATGGTGAATTTAATGCCAGTTGGCTCCCTTGGCTTGAGTTTAAAACTTCCACTGAATATGCCACAGCTCTGATTTGAATATTCGGTGTACAGGGTCCCCCATCCCCCCCATTTCCACTCAGTCTTCCCCAGTCTGGTCTTTTTAGTTTTTCTTTGGTGTGCTTCATTCGTATGTAGTGCTTTTATGTCCAAAAGGTTGCACCGAGGTAGCTGGATGACTATGCTAAGAGATACGAGTGGGCGGCACAAATACGTGGCCCATCTAGGAGTGACACTGCAGTGGCAGACAGGGTGGCAGTTTGAAAAACTAGGCCCTAAATAGAACATAATGCAAAGAACAAAAAGAGGTGCAAGATGGAATTGTCCTTCGGCCCTCCCACCCTCTCTTACGTGTATAAACAGGACATGCACACTTTAACAAACCAATCATTTCAGCGCCAGGGTCTGCCACACGACTGTGGCTGAAATGATTGTTTCGTTTGGGCCCCCAAAAAACAAGCTGGCAATTAATCTGTCCATGCACAAACTGACTCTACGGAGGCAAGATGTCGTCCTCATCCACCGATTCCTCACCCTCTTCAGTGTTGTGTACATCCTTATCCTCACAGAGTATTAACTCGTCCCCGCTGGAATCCACCACCACAGGTACCTCTGTACGTTCTGGAGGCTGGTCTCCCTGGAAAAGTTGATAATTCATTTTTATGAACATCATCTTCTCCACATTTTGTGGAAGCAACCTCCTACGCCTATTGCTGACAAGGTTCCTGGCTGCACTAAACACACTTTTGGAGTGCACACTGGAGGGGGGGCAACTCAGGTAAAATAAAGCCAGTTTGTACAGGGGCCTCCAAATTGAATCTTTTTCCTGCCAGTACATGTACGGACTGTCTGACATGCCTACTTGGATGCTGTCACCGATGTAATCCTTTAACAGACAGACGCACGCTTGTCGCTGCTGCTTTGAGGATGCAGGTGGAATCTAGACGGGATTTGGAACCGGGGACACACTACCTCCATCAATTGTCTAAATCCCACTGCACTAATGGCGGATACCGGACGCACGTCTAACACCAACATAGCAGTCAAGGCCTCAGTTATACGTTTTGCTTCAGGATGACTGCTGTCGTACTTCATCCTCCTCGCTAGGGACTGTTGGAGGGTCAATTGTTTAGTAAAAGTAGTGGTGTTCCTACTTCCTCTCTGGGATGATGAACAACTCCCAGCAGCAGCAACAGCGCTAGGAGGAAGTGGTTCTTGATCTTTCCCTATTTTATTTTTATCGGAGAAAGTTTAGTCCTCCATTTATGTTATATTGATATATACGTGCGGCTAAGGCGCACACAAACACAGAAAATATTTTTTTATTTTTGCTGGAGAGTAGTGCACTTTGTGGGTTACACCACCCTTTCAGAAATGAGCCAGCCGGCCCTTTACTTATGGGACACAGGCGCACGCTTGGCGCTGCTCCTTTGTTGATGCACGTGTAGCCACAGTGCACACAATTCACAAACACAGAAAAAAAAAATGTATTTTGTTTGGAGTGCCCTTTGGGCGTTACAGCACCCTTTAGCGGTCAATCCAGCCGGCCCTTTATTTACGGGACACAGGCGCACGCTTGCCACTACTTTGTTGATGCACGTGCGGCTACTGCGCACACAATTCACAAACACAAAAAAATATATTTTTTTATTTTGTTTGGAGTGCCCTTTGGGGGTTACAGCACCCTTTAGCGGTCAATCCAGCCGGCCCTGTATTTATGGGACACAGGCGCACGCTTGGCACTACTTTGTTAATGCACGTGCGGCTACTGCGCACACAATTCACAAACACAGAAAAAAAATGTAATTTTTTTTTTGCACTTGGAGGGAGCACCCCTGACGAACAGAGCACCTCCTGGACAACACTACAGCACCCCTTTAGGACTGGGACACTGCACAGGACTTTGGCGTGGACACAGCCCCTATGGACAACTGACTGCACAACACAGTCCAGCCAGCCCCTATGGACTTTGAAGTAGTGGACACAGCCCCTATGGACAACAGCAGCACAGCGCAGCACAGCACAACACTGCACTACACTACACAGCCCAGCCAGCCCTAACTCCCACCCTCCCTCTTCACTGTCCACAGCCGAGTGAGAAAATGGCGCCGACACGGGTACCTTATATAGGATCCAAAACCCGCGAGACCCGGAAGGCGGGATTATGACGTTTTGCCTCGATTTCAGATCCGAGTCAGGCGGAAAAAGTCGAGCCTGACTCGGATCGGCCTCGGATCGGGGGGGCTCGGGGGGGGGGGGGGTTCGGATATCAGAAATCCGAGCCCGCTCACCCCTAATATATATATATTTATTTAAAAAAAAAGGGGTGCACTCACCAGTCTTCTAAAAGTCCTTTATTCCAACAATGAACAGTATAAACAGGATCAACGTTTCGGTCCCAGCCGTGGACCTTTGTCAAGATAACAATACAAGCAACTAACACCCCTTATGTACCCACCTTATTAATTGCTAAACCCACCCACCTGCGGTGGGGGTGTACACATCAACATCTGAGTCAGTTACTGACCCAACAATACACATTACATAAGTATCTATATTGTGAGCTCCCATGTAAATAGAGAGACTCCTTACCTAATCTGAGCGCAGCGATCCCTGTGCAGTGAACATACTGTCCCCGCTGCAGTGGGAGTCTAATGGAGGCTGTCAGCGTGCGTTCCACTGACTCCCATTTCCTGTTTGTTGGAACGCACGCGTGCGTGCCATCCCGGCAACTCTGGTTATATTAAACTGCGGGATCACGTGATGGTTGCTTAGCAACCCGCCTGCGCTCGCGATGCTGTATAGAGTTATTAATGTAGATGCTAGTCTCTGGGGTCAGTAACTGGATGCACAAGGTAGTTAACCTTCCAATCCCAATCAGAACATGCTTTAGCCTCGCTGAAATGTATGATTATAGATTGGCTGCCCCCCCCGAGACGTGGAGGCGACCGCGCTAGGATACTCCTGCGGAAAGAGACACAGTGGATACACAAACTGGATACCATTTACCCAAGAGGACTAAATGAGGCGATACATCTGGGCATATTTTTAGATTGACCTAATAAGAACTAAACTCAGGGGTGCACCACCAATAATAATATTTTTCTTAATTTTTTTCATTTTTTCATTGTTTTATTTTTTTATTTTTTGGTCATTTTGGCAATGAAGTAGAGGTTTGTTGTAACATAGCCTGTTGATGTTTGTTGAGGTATTTTTGAAATGTGGAGATATTTAAATGTTTGTTTATGTATTTAACTATGCAGAAATACTTAAAATCGGCGCATAGCTAGAAGTAAGTTCACAGTCCACTAGTAACTCTCTCCTCCCGTTTGTTTACCCTCCTCTGATTGGGATTGGAAGGTTAACTACCTTGTGCATCCAGTTACTGACCCCAGAGACTAGCATCTACATTAATAACTCTATACAGCATCGCGGGCGCAGGCGGGTTACTAAGAAACCATCACGTGATCCCGCAGTTTAATGTAACCAGAGTTGCCGGGATGACACGCACGCGTGCGTTCCAACAAACAGGAAATGGGAGTCAGTGGAACGCACGCTGACAGTCTCCATTAGACTCCCACTGCAGTGGGGACAGTATGTTCACTGCATAGGGATCGCTGCGCTCAGATTAGGTAAGGAGTCTCTCCTCTATTTACATGGGAGCTCACAATATAGATACTTATGTAATGTGTATTGTTGGGTCAGTAACTGACTCAGATGTTGATGTGTACACCCCCACCGCAGGTGGGTGGGTTTAGCAATTAATAAGGTGGGTACATAAGGGGTGTTAGTTGCTTGTATTGTTATCTTGACAAAGGTCCACGGCTGGGACCGAAACGTTGATCCTGTTTATACTGTTCATTGTTGGAATAAAGGACTTTTAGAAGACTGGTGAGTGCACCCCTTTTTTTGAAATTTAGAGAAAAGGACCTGGAGGTCTCTTTTGGGCAGCCACCTCAGCACATTTTTAATTATAAAAACGTGAGTGTGGACACACCTTGACTATAGAATATATATATATATATATATATATATATATATATACACACACACACACACACACACACATATATGTATATATATATATATATATACATATATATATGTTTTGTTTAGGTAGTCCAAGAAATACCATGGAATCCAAAATGAAACAAAGAGCGGTCATTGTATTTCTGGAAAGAGAAGGCTGCAGTGCTACAGAAATCCACAGAAGACTGAAAAAAGAGTATGGTGAGCATACAATTGACTATAGCAATGTCAGAGGGTGGATGAAGCGTTTTCAATTGGGAGAATAGTCCGTGTGCGACAAACCTCATGGTGGCAAACCATCAACTGCAGTGACAGCAGAGAATTGACAAAGTCGATGCCATGATTCAGAAAGACCATTGTGTGACCATCAGAGATATCAGTGATGAACTTGAATGTAGCCATGGCACTGTAAAAACACTAATCAATGATTTGGGATATCGGAAAGTGTATGCTAAATGGGTTCCAAAGCAATTAACCAGAGATCATAATGCCCAGAGGGTGGAAGTGTGCAATGACCTTTTGACCAACTTTGAAGCCAACCCTGAGACGTTTTTGGAAAATGTCATTACAGGAGATGAGACCTGGGTACTCCTTTATGAACCAGAAACAAAGGCCCAATCAAAGCAATGGAAACACCTAAGTTCACCAAGGCCAAAAAAGTTTAAATCACAGAGATCCGTAAACAAAGTCATTGCCACATTCTTCTGGGATTGCCGAGGTGAATTTCTCATCGATTACTTGGAATAAAACCAATCAATCAACAGTGATCTATATATTATTACACTTAAGAAGCCATCCACAAAAAAAGGTCAACAATTCGACTGTCAAATGTCATCTTAAACCCCGACAATGCCATTTCGATGGCAACATCTGCGGCCACATTGCCAAAATGGGGTGGGCAATAATGCCAAATCCACCATACAGTCCTGATTTGGCCCCTTCTGACTTTCATCTGTTTGGCCCTCTCAAAAACGGTTACCGTGGTCAACATTTTGAAGACATAGAGGTTGTTAAAAACGCCATACGTTCCTGGGTCAAGCACCAACCACTGGAATTTTTCAAAAGTGGATTCACAGCTTGGGTTGAGAGGTGGAGAAAATATTTGAGGGCAGATGGTGAATTTTTTGAGCAGAGTCATTCTGTTACTAAGACTTCAAAGTATTTTACTGCAAATTTTCAAATCTGTATCTATAATAATATTTGAGTTGTGAGCATTTAGGCATTACTTTTTGAACAACCCTCGTACAAGATGCCATTGAGATCCCAGCTTGAAATTTGGCATGGACAATCTTAAAACATCAGCAAATGAAAACAAAGTTGTATTATATACCCCTTTCACATCGCAAACCCGGCTCTGACCCAGGATTTTGAACACGGGTCAAACCCAGCTGCGACCCGGGTCAGACCCCTTCCACACTGCACCTTCGACTAGGGTTATTTCCACGGAGGCCCTGTTCACACTGAACCCGGGTCAGCCATGTAAAATCCTATGGATGTCATTAAAAATTTACTTTTTCAGGCTCACAAAAGATAAGATCAGAAAAGGGAACACAAGGGAGGAGTGAGGACTGCTCACAGCATTGCAGGAATCATGGCTGACGGATTACCACTGTGTAGCCCCGAGTTCATGATTGTTTGTGCTTTACTGTGATTTGATTCAGCCAGTGAGAGCATGATGCAGCTTCTGGCACCATAGTGTACAGTTCACTTCTTCAACACTCCAATTAACTGCAGAAATGCTGCCTCTTGTTGTTGTCTGCAGTGTGCTGCGCATGTGTCCAGGGCTCTGGCTGCTGGCATCATCAAAGGAGTTACAGGAACAACCAATCATCGCTGTTTGCTGAGCCCAGGGTTGGCAATTTTTCTGTTGGAGCGTTCACACTGCACCTAAACCTGGGTCGACCCGGCAATATACCGGGTTACTTTTGCGATGTGAAAGGGCTATTATCTTAAGCTGGGTACACATCATACGATATATAGATATACAGTACTGTGCAAAAGTTTTAAGCGGGTGTGGAAGGTGATTGTGTTTCAACTTACATATGAAAATGATAATCATAATCATTAACTGAAACAGAAACAGCTGTGTAGAAGGCTTAAAACTGGGTGAGGAACAGCCAAACTCTGCTACAAATGTGAGGTTGTGGAAGACAGTTTCATGTCACAGGTCTTACACCATGGCAAGACTGAGCACAGCAAGAAGACACAAGGTAGTTCTACTGCATCAGCAAGGTCTCTCAAAGGGAAAGATCTCAAAGCAGACTGGGGTCTCAGGATGTGCTGTTCAAGTTTTTATGAAGCAGCACAAAGAAACTGGCATCAATGAGGACCGTAGACGCAGTTGTTGGCCAAGGAAACTTAGTGCAACAGATGACACATCATGCTTACTTCCCTATGAAATCGGAAGCTATCCAGCAGTGCCATCAGCTCAGAACTGGCAGAAACCAGTGGGACCTAGGCACACCAATCTACTGTTCAGAGAAGTCTGGCCAGAAGTGATCTTCATGGAAGAATTGCGGCCAAAAAGCTATACCTTTGACATGGAAACAAGGCCAAGCGGTTCAACTAGACAAGAAAACATAGGAACTGGGGAGCAGAAAAATGGCAACAGGTTCTCTGGACATGAGTCAACATTTTAAGTATTTGGCTGTTACAGAAGGCAGTTTGTTCGACGAGGGCCTGGAGAGTGGTACAATAATGAGTGTCTGCAGGCAACAGTGAAGCATGGTGGAGGTTCTTTGCAAGTTTGGGGCTGGATTTGGTCAGCATTAATGGTGTCCACAATGCTGAGAAATACAGGCAGATACTTATCCATCACGCAATACCATCAGGGAGGCATCTGATTGGCTCCAAATTTATTCTGCCGCAGGACAATGACCCCAAACATACAGCCAATGTCATTAAGAACTATCTAGCATGAAGAAGAACAAGGAGTCCTGGAAGTGATGATATGACGCCTACAGGGCCCTGATCTCAAACTCATCAAGTCTGTCTGGGATTACATGAAGAGACAGAAGGATTTCAGCAAGCCTACATCCACAGAAGATTTGTGGTTAGCTCTCCAAGATGTTTGGAATAACCTCCCTGCTGAGTTCCTTCAAAAACTGTGTGCAAGTGTGCCTAGAAGAATTTTTGCTGTTTTAAAGGCAAAGGGTGGTCACACCAAATATTGATTTGATTTAGATTTCTCTTCACTCTGCATTTTGTTAATTGATAAAAATAAACTATTAACACTTCTATTTTGAAAGCATTCCTACTTTGCAGCATTTTTTCAACACCTGCCTAAAACTTTTGTACAGTACTATATATATATATAAAAATATGATATATATTAGAACACATCGTATAGTGTGTACATCCGATCCATTCAATTAATCCTCCCATCTGCTGTGCTGCACATCAGATGGGACGATTCACTGAACAACGCGATCTAGTTACATGCAGCATGTATCGTGGCTGTCCGCATTGCTGGCCACAACTCTGGGTTGCACAATCGTGTGGTGTGTACCCAGCTTTAAATGTTTATAAATGGTCGAGTCTGCGATCTTGAAATGTAGACTTCAATATACCTAGACAAAACCTAGACAATCAGGTTTACCAAATTAAATCTGTTACGGTTTGGATTTTTTATGCTCACAAAAGCCCCCCAATTTTTTTTTTATATTTTAACACCTTTATAACTCAATAACTACATAAGATAAAATCGTAAAATTCAAGATTTATGGTCAGCTTTGATGTCCCAATTAGTATACAGAGTGCAATAAAATTGGGTATCTAAGATAAAATAAGAGATATGGTAAGAACTTACTCTTGTTATCTCTATTTCTACAAAGTCCATAGGGTTCCACAGGATACCTTGGGGTATTGGTGATTACATCAGGCATCGGGCACCACAGAGTTAATTTTCAGCCTCCCAGGATGCAATGGGGTCCCTCTCCTATACCCCGCCCCCTAGCCAAGGCAATCAGTTTCATAACAAGCTATAGGCCGGAGGAGGAGAACAAAGAGAGAGAAGAAAGTCTGGAACACACAAGAATCACATTCTCACCAGAAGGAGACGGAAAAAACGGTGAACAGATCAAAGCCCATCTGCAGCACAGATGCGACAGGGCGGGTGGCCTGTGTAACCCTATGGACTTCGTAGAAATAGAGATAACAAGGGTAAGTTCTTACCATATCTCTTATTTTCTACTTCAGGGGCTATAGGGTATCCACAGGATACCTTGGGATGTCCCAAAGCAGTATCCTTTAAGGGTGGTGAAGCTCCTGTGCTGGAAGGAGAATCTGCCGCACGAAGGATGCATCCTGAGAGGTGAAGGTATGAAATGCATAATACCTCACAAAAGGTATGGACAGAAGACCAGGTGGCTGCCTTGCAAAGCTAAACTGCAGAGGCACCACGGCGAGCTGCCCATGAAGGACCCACAGACCGAGTAGAATGAGCTTTAAGAGAGGAAGGTACAGAAAGGCCCTCATGAATGTAAGTCTCAGAAATCGCCATGCGAATCCATCCTGCCAAAGTTTGCTTAGTGGCAGGCCAACCCTTCTTCTGGAAACCATAGAAGGACAAACAGAGTCCAATTTCCTAAATGAACTGGTACAGTCAACATAAATCCGTAAAGCCCATACCACATCCAAGGAGACCTCACCAGCAGAGAGGTCTGGGGAATAAAAAGCCGGTACTATGATTTCGTCATTGATGTGGAAACTAGATACCACCTTAGGTAGGAACCCAGGGCGAGTGCAAAGTACTGCCCTGTCCCTATGGAAAATCAGAAAGGGAGATCGACATGAGAGAGCCCCCAAATCGGACACCCTTCTGGCCGAAGCAATGGCCAGAAGAAACACAGTTTTAGCTGTAAGCCATTTTAAATCCACTGAGGTCAGTGGTTCAAATGGCGGTCCTTGGAGAGCCCTCAGGACCACAGCCAAGTCCCAAAGAGCCACAGGTGGAAGAGAGGGAGGCTGTATGCGAAGTACACCTTGCATAAAGGTGCGGACATCAGGAAGTGTAGCAATCCTACGCTGAAACCACAGTGCGAGGGCAGAAACCTGTACCTTCAGGGAAACAAGGCGAAGACCGTGATCTAAGCCTGCCTGTAGGAAAGCCAAACCCCTGGATATCCTAAAAACCTGGAGGATCATAGCGTCTAGGGCGACACCATTCAAAGAAAGTATGCCACACTCGGTGGTAAATTCTTGCAAAAGCCGGCTTCCGAGCTGAGAATGGTGTTAACTACAAAGCTGGAAAAACCCCTGGACATTAAGAGGGCAGTCTCAACAGCCACGCCGTCAAAGACAGAAGACCCAGGTCCGGGTGATGGCAAGGACCATGAGACAACAGGTCCAGACGTAGAGGCAACAGCATCGTAGCGTCTATGGATAGACTCCGGAGATCTGAGTACCAGTGCCGTCTGGGCCACGCTGGAGCTATCAGCAGGAGCATGTACCGCCTTCTTGCTTGAATTTGCGAATCACTCGAGGAAGAAGGGAGAACGGAGGGAAGAGGTATGTAAACTGGAAGGTCCACCGGACCAACAGAGCGTCTACCAGAAGTGCCTCTGTCTCTTGTTCTTGACCCAAAGATAATAGTTGTCTTTTAACTGTGCATAAAGGACTGCAGCCCGTTTTGGACTCAAAGGACACCTTACAATTTCCTTGATACAAATACAAAAAATGTTACAGAGTCTCACAATGGTGCTGTCCATAAACAAATTAATTCATGAAAAAGTTTGGTTGTACCCTGAACAACACAAAATGTTCTTCTCGCTGTTTTTAGGATCACCTCTCTTTTCACCAAGATTCTTTCGTACCTCCCAAGAGAAGAGAGAAAACAGGGGATAGTATAATACTGTAGTGATTATGAAGTCCAATTTTTAGAAAAAGGGTCACTCACACTTTAGTAGATAGATCAAGCCTTTTCACAATTTCTCATTGAAGTATAACCAATGGACTCCTGATAGATCCTTATGTCACTTTTAGATAATCAGCTCCCCTATATTAAAATAAAATAATATAGTGCAATATTGTTTGACAACAAATAACAATCAATTTATTTCTAAATGCACACTCACATTTGGGTTAAAAATATATAGCATATAACATCACCAAGTTGATGCAAACATATAGGCGTGACACCAACACTTTCACTAGGGTGTAGAGTAGGGGTTTCCGGACACCAACCAACTCACCACCACAGATCCAATAGGTAACAGTTAGGATGTTGATCTCCAACAGCTTAACGCGTTTCGGATGCTTAGGTCCTTCATCAGAAGCACTCTACCATAGGGGGTTAAATCCCTTTGTTAATTAGAAAACTCCTCCCCTTCATTTCACCATTCTCCCGCCGTTTTTAGTACAAAGGTGAGCCAGGTTGCGGTGCGCTTCCTGTTGAAAAATCCCCTATTGTGTGATCCACTAGAGCGCAATTTGTCAGCGCAGGAAGTGAACAGTCGGACTCTCCGGCCCCGTCATTTCCTGCTGCCATACTCGCTGGTCCCGGAAGTTGTATGGCCCGCATCATCGTAGTAATCTGC
Source organism: Taudactylus pleione (assembly GCA_031769625.1). Lineage (NCBI taxonomy): Eukaryota > Metazoa > Chordata > Amphibia > Anura > Myobatrachidae > Taudactylus > Taudactylus pleione. The sequence continues at coordinate 3,268,540 of JAUIMM010000957.1, forward strand.
GTGTAAAATACCACGTGGACACCGCTAACTTAGCATACCACGTGTTCGTAGGGGGGTGTTCCAGGTTGTGGCGCACATCAAGTGCGTCACTTCCTGATGGAAACTCCATCTGTATTGGAGACAGTCGACAGTCGTTTTACTGGTGCCGGAAGTAATCAAACTTTCCGGGCTCGTCACTTCCTGTTGTCATACTTGTGGAATAATGAATCACGTGCTGAATATCACGTGAACACCACCATCATAGCATACCATGTATCACGTGTCACGTGAACACTGCCATCTTAAGCCATACATTTTGAAGTGCTTATTAAATAGGATGGTATAAGTACATAATAAATATATAAATAAAACCAGCGGTCATGTGGTGAAAACAAGGGCTAGGTTGACAAGTTGATAGAACCAATAAAAATACTATAAAATCTAAAAATATATACCAAAATAAAAACACTTGATAATATATTTTAAATGGATTAAAAGAATAAGACATAGAATTTGACCAGAAAATACTTCTAAAAAACACTCATAAAAACCATTTCAATTCAAAGTCGCCATTCAACCCATTGGTTGTTAAAATTTTTAGTTTATAAATCCAATTCATTTCTGACCTGGCTAGTCTAACATCAGTATCATTAGATCTCCATGTTGCATTAATCTGTTGGCTACCACAAAAGGATATGAATTTACAAGGGTTGGAATTGTGGGAAGTCTTAAAATGTGAAGAAACAGTATGCGTATCCAAACCCTTTTTCACATTATATATATGTTCAGACAAACTGATTTTTAATTGACGACTAGTTTTTCCTACATAAAAAATATTGCATGAACATTGTAATAAATAAATCAAATTTTTTGAATTACAGGTGATAAATAGGATAGGAAATTTGTCATTATTCACCTGGAGCTCTTAACTTCGACGGACCTTTTACCGTTCTACACATTAGGCAAAAGCCACATCTTTGGAAGCCAATACTTCTCACACTCATTCTCTTAGGAACATCGAGACAACGTCTAACCAATTTATCTTTTAGAAATGGTGCTTTTTTTATATATAAATTGTGGTCTCTCAGGCAATGTTTTTCCTATTATAGGATCCTGTTTTTAAATTTTCAAATGTTTTTTTATGACAGCTTCAATTTCTCTATTTTGGGAATTATACCCACTGATAAAAGCCCATTCAAAATTGTCTGCTTTAACCATTGGTTTTTCTTTTACTTTCAAGAGATTGTCTATTTCGATCTCATTGACTTTAGAATGTGCTCTTTCTAATGTTTCTTTACTATATCCTTTGTCCCTGAAACGTTTCGTCATTTCTTCTATCTGTATATTACAAATCTGTTCTTCAGAACAATTCCGCTTCACTCTGAGGAATTGACTAAAAGGTATATGTCACGCTGGGAGGCGGGTTTTTGAAAGCAGAGGTCTGAAACACCCATGGCCCAAGGTAATGCCTGGAATAGGCACGTGGGGAGTGGGTTAGAACTCCTGGCTGGAGAAAGGCACTTGAGGTGCTGGCTAGAGAGGTGTGGAGATTTACTGGTAGGCTGAGGTAACAGCTGGATATCCCACGAAGTATATACCGGATTGCCGGCTGGTGATCATGCACTGGGGTGCAATGAGATGAATGGTTAACCTGCACACAGGCTGTGATGGTGAAAGCACTGCGGTGAGATGAAGGGTTAACTTGCAAACAGGCTGTGATGGTAAAAGCTCTGCGATGAGATGAAGGGTTAACCTGCACACAGGCTGTGATGGTGAAAGCACTGCGGTGAGATGAAGGGTTAACTTGCACACAGGCTGTGATGGTAAAAGCACTGTGGTTAGATGGAGGGTTAACTTGCACACAGGATGTTGATTAGTAAAGGCACTGTGGAGAGATGGAGGTCAGCTTTCACACAGGCTGCTGATAGTAAAGGCACTGTGATGAGATAGCTCAGAAGCTCTGGAAGAAACACACTGGAAGCACGGGAACCTGGAACGAGACTCCTCTAGTTACACTAGTGATGACAATGATTGTTCAGGCAACTACCTGGAGCACAGGAGCCGGATATATACCCCTGGAAGCCTGCTGATAGGTCCACAGCGTCAGCTGACCAGCCGGGCAACTCAGGGAAGGAAGTACTGACATAGGGAAAGTGTCATGGCGGCGCCCATGACGGAAACTGCGATCCCCGTCACCGGGTCACCTGACACCACAGCTACAGGGTGAATGCTCAGCTCCTCCCACGTCGCCGCGCCAGCCGCCCGACTGCCCGGGTAGTCAGAGGAAGCCGGCGGGACGGTAAGGGACGGCCGATCCCCGGCTGAACTCTGACAGTATATCTTCTAACCAATTCTTATGGTGGAGACTATCTCTTGTGATATAGCTATTTGAATCTGTAGTTTTCCTAAAATTCTTTGTATGCAGTAGACCTTCTTTTATATAGATATTTAAGTCTAAATACACAATCTCATTTTGACTGATGGAAAAGGTAAGTTTTATATTAAAATCATTTTTGTTCAAAAGTTCTCAAAATAAAAGAAGTTCTTCTCTTGTACCCTTCCATATAAAAAGAATATCATCGATAAACCGCTGCCAAGACACCAGGTTCGCCCCCAATTCTCCTCCATGCCAAATCCTTTGTTCTTCACAATATGCCATGAAAAGATTAGCATAGCTATGGGCGAACCTGGTGCCCATCGCTGTTCCTACTTGTTGAAGATAATAAAATCCATTATGATGAAAATAGTTATTCATTCAAATAAATTGTATGCTCTCTAAAATGAACTTTTTCAATTCTGGTTTAAGATCAGACAAAACTTAAAAAAGTAGGCCACAGCTGTGTTTTCCTTTTTCTTTATCAATAATTGTATAAAGTGTGGAAACATCAGCGCTTACTAAAAAATATTCTTCTTCCCACTTTATGATAGTCAATTTGCCCAAGACATCACTAGTGTCTTTTAGATTAGCTCTGGTTAATTTTACTAGTGGCTGTAAGTAAGAATCAATTACTGCGGATAGGTTAGATGTAATACTATTTGTTCCAGAGATTATTGGCCTACCAGGGGGGTGTATAGGATCCTTATGGATTTTTGGTAGGGTGTATATTGTTGGAACAGAAGGGTTCTTAAGATTAATAAAGTCAAATTCTGACTTTGTTAGCACTCCATTCACCAGAGCTTTCTCAGTTAGATTTAATAGGTCCTTCTTTATCCTAACAGTAGGATCACATTTTAATTCTGATATGTTTCTCCACTATTTAATTGGCCATTTATCTCTGTAATGTAGTCTTCTTTATTCATTAGGACTACAGCTCCCACCTTATCTGCAGGTTTAATAATAAGATCTTTATCCATTTTTAATTCTTTTAGAGCTTTAAATTCATTTTTGGACAAGTTACATTTTTTATTATTCCTTTTATTAGTTAAAATCTTTTCTGTCTCATGATTTACCATTTTCCCAAAACAGTCAATAAAACTTCCCTTTTGATAAGCTGGATAAAATGTTGACTTGGGTTTGAATAAGGGTTATGAGGGACCTCCGGTATCCCTATTCTCGTCCTGATTTTCTTTACGCATAAAAAACTTTTTCACTGTTACTTTTCTTATATATTTTTGAAGGTCAATATAAAAGTTAAAAGGTTCAATTTGACTTGTTGGAGCAAATTTTAAGCCTTTTTTGAGCACATTTGTTTCATCAGTGGTTAATATTTTGTTACTTAGTTTAAAGATCTTAGTCTCCTCTACATTGCTAGTTGGCACAATAGTTCTTTTCCTTTAGGTTTCTTATTTTTACTTTTGCAGCCCCCTCTCTTTCCTCTTCTAGTTTTTTTATTTATATTGGTCTCATTCTTTTGGGGGGGAACATCAATTCCTCCATTTTTTCCTTTGGTCCAAATCTAAAAAAGCAGATTTCGGTGCCTCCCTTCTATCTAGAGGCTCATATCTATTAATGGGATTTCCCCTGAATCCCACACTATCATGGTTTTCAGATATAAAATTCTCATGCCATGGTCTATATCTCCTATCATCCTGGTAGTATTGTCTTTTTCTTTCAAAACAGGAAGCGATGAACTAAATGTGCACCACAACCTGGATCCCCCTTGTACTAATAACGGCAGAATGGTGAAATGAAGGGGAAGAGTTTTCTAATTAACAAAGGGATTTAAGCCCCTATGGCAGAGTGTTTCTGATGAAGGACCTAAGCTTCCGAAACGCTTCAAGCTGGTGGAGATCAACATCCTAACTGATACCTTTGGAACTGTCGTGGTGAGTTGGTTGGTGTCCGGAAACCCCTACTCTACACCCCAGTGAAAGTGTTGGTGTCACGCCTATATGTTTGCATCAACTTGGTGATGCTATATTCTATATATTTTTAACCCAAATGTGAATGTGCATTTAGAAATAAATTGATTGTTATTTGCTGTTAAACAATATTGAACTATATTATTTTCTTTTGATATATGGGAGCTGATGATCTAAAAGTGACGTAAGGATCTATCAGGAGTCCATTGGTTATATTTCAATGAGAAATTGTGAAAAGGCTTGATCTATCTACTAAAGTGTGAGTGACCCTTTTTCTAAAAATTGGACTTCATAATCACCACAGTATTATTACTAACCCGTTTTCTCTCTTCTCTTGGGAGGTACAAAAGAATCTTGGAGAAAAGAGTGGTGAACCTAAAAACAGCGAGAAGAACATTTTGTGTTGTTCAGGGTACAACCAAACTTTTTCATGAATTAATTTCTTATGGACAGCGCCATTGTGAGACTCTTGTTCTTGACCCGTACACAGGAAGCTTGTTATTGTGTCGGGAGGCCATGAGGTCTATCTCTGGAAGGCCCCACTTGTTCGCCAGTTGCTGAAACACCTCCTGGTGAAGAGACCACTCTCCTGTATGCACGTCTTGACGGCTGAGAAAGTCTGCTTCCCAGTTGAGGACTCCTGGTATGAACACTGCCGAGATGGCAGGGAGATTGCCTTCCGCCCACGCTAGAATGCGGGACACCTCTGTCAGGGCCGCCTGACTGCGGGTTCCTCCTTGGCGGTTTATGTAAGGGCAGGTTAATAACTGGCTCCACTCGCAGCTAGTCAGTCCACAGGGAGCCCCCTGCCTAGGGACTCAGGACTGTGTTATTCCGGCGGGCACCCTCCGCAGGACCCACCGCTTACCTGTCCCCCTTGGATCCGGCCACAGTCCGGGTGATCCGAGGTCACCACAAGCCATGACCCCAGACCCCCACCAGCATCCCCGGATTGGTACCGGCGTTCTGGTCCGGCAGGGTGAAGGAGCGACAGCATGGACGTCTGTACAGACTATCCATGCTGTACTGCTCTAGTGTGCAGCCACAGCTGCCTTTAAAAATCTTCAGGGGCTATTAACAGCCCCACTTTGTAGACAGTGAACAGACTCCTGGCCGGGCACCAACGAGAACTGATTGCCTTGGCTAAAGGGCGGAGTATAGGAGAGGGACCCCAGTGCATCCTGGGAGGCTGAAAATTAACTCTGTGGTGCCCGATGCCTGACATCATCACCAACACCGCAAGGTATCCTGTGGATACCCTATGGACCCTGAAGTAGAAAACAGTAAGAGGAGACCTCTCGACCCGATCCAATATGCTAGTATAAAAAAACAACATGCTTGCATATTTTGCAATATGAAAATAAAATGCTGAAGTACCAATATATAGCATGTCAGGATATAGACAAATATATATAGACATATATACATATTATCAACATTCAGAATGTCGACAATGAAAAGGGTGATACCATTATGTGGGATCCAGTATCCCAACATGGTGTAAATGTGATAGTAGACTGTGCTGTGAATAACAAATTAACAGATCTCCTTGTAATGCAGCACAAAACCCCTGTAATGTAGCACACATGGCCTGTAATGTGACATACATGCCCTGTAATGACACATCTCCAGTAAATCAGAATACTTCCTTGGGCACAAATCATCACACATCCATGGTCGCCATCAGCGTGCTGCAGAACAGCAGCGATTTTGTTGTAAAACACATCCTCCTTATTTTTCTGCCCAGTGTATCCTCAATGGTAGGCAGCAAGTGATGATGTCATCACTGATGCACCCACTAGGCCAGGCCATAGTGAGATTGCTAGACTCTTCAGAGATATCATTGTACTATTTCATGGAGTCTCCATGACAATCAGGGAGAGTTTGCATGTAAGTCACTGGTATGTGAGAAACATCTATCTAATTATAGGTTAATAATACACATGCGTTAAAATATTTTATTGTCCAATAGTGTCATTATTTGCGGTTCATGGTGGAGCAATTAATCACAGAAAAGCTGTCCTACCTAACAACTGATCCTGGGCCTGATTCAGACCCTGTCGCAACCGCTGTGCGCTCGCAACCGGGTCAATGGTGGGGGAGTGCGCATGCGCGAGACCCGGATAGCGACGGGCACCTCGTCGCTCCGAGTCTCGCAACAAAGGGGGCGAGCTGTCGATGTTCAGTGACAGCTCGCCCCCTTTTTGTGGGCGGGCTGGGGGAGTGGCTGCCCAAACGGAGGCGTTCCCGAGTGATGTCAGTGGGAGAGATTTCGGCTCTGTTAGAGCCGAAATCTCTCTGCGGCTTGCGGCAACGAGACCCTACCACAAGGGTCTCGTCGCAAGCCCGATGGTCTTGACCATCGCGACCATCTTCCTGGCCACTCGCTATAGCTGTGGGTGGTCACCCACAGCTATGCGAGCGGCCAGGAGGTCGTTCATAAAAAAAAAAGACCGGCTCCGATTCAGAGCGAGCGCTCTGTCAGAGCGACCGGCTCTGAATCAGGACCTCTGTTCACTAGATGCGAAAATAATTTTGAAAATACCAAAATTGTTCAATCGATTCCAAATGCCAAAAATAATGGTTAGAGAATTAGGTCTAGGCTATAACCTATACAATACTCCACAAGTATGGCACATTTGGACTGGCATACAGCCATTACAACAGGTAAAATGACTGTCTCCCAACTGAACCTCAAAACTCCTCTCATCCTATACAGTATTTCCTGTACACTGCAGATGATGCTTCTCTTGCTGTCCCACGCAGCTCCTAATGAGATGGCCGTTGGCTGTCATCCTCCTGATCAGAGACACATCCATTTTCCCTAGAAGCCGCTTGGAGCTGCTGCTAATCTCAGACAACTGACTCAGGATATTTCCATTTTTGGGAGGAAAAAAAAAACGGAGATTCTTTCAAAGTAAAAATGTAGGAAAGAAAAAGAATTAAATTAGGAATACGCCAGAAGTAGTTTCATATGCTTCAATTCGGGTTCCTTGCAAACTAATGTAAATTTCAAGCCAACAATGTGTTTACAGACATGTACTGTATATTATATAATGGCATAATGTGTTCAGAAAGTGTATCACCATTAAATGGAAAAACTATCTTTAAAAGCAAAATCATATATACAGTAGGCAGGGTTTTTCAAACCTGTATATAGATAGATATACAGTGTGTCCCAAATATTTGTGCTCTAATTAACCATTTTTATGCATGCCATTTTTCTATCACATGGAAGGGTGGGGGAAAGGGGTGAGAACAAACAAACCTTAAAAAAAATTGTCTCCTAGACAACAATATAGATAGATCACAAGATAATTAGTTAGCTAAATAATCATGTAGAAAGTAAAGTACACCAGGTTTCAAATCTGTTTTGGTTTTACATATCAAGCCATAATTGAAGAGGCAAGTGGATGAAGGTGTTACGTTATGTCAGTAAATAGACTACCGACATTTAAAATAACATTGTTACTATGATTCCTAGGTCATATTATAATATTTTACATTACACCTTTCACTCACGCCTTCAATTAACAATCATTTAGTCCCTGCCATGTCACCAAAATTTACAAATTTAACTCCATGTAATCAATGACTCCTAACAGACTTTACTATAGCATTATCTGTTCAACAAAACATGAAGAAGCCATGGAGTTATGGCCCCCATACACTCCCATTCCTGTAATCTGGAGATGCCGGGTTGCGGGTTTGGTGGAATCCGACAAGTGGATTTCACTGATTTGCTGATCACAATCAAAATATGATCGTGATTTGCAAATCAGTGAAATGTAACATGGTGAATTTCACCGATCCTCCGACGGATTCCGGAACATCGATGGCCGCCGGTGATCTGTATTTCTGATCCCATTGCAAGATCCGCCAATCCGTCGGATAGTGTATGGAGGCCTTGAGAAAGTGATATACCTTACTTTGAGATAGGTGCTGCTTATAAAGTCACTTAATTTATTTGATATTCAGGAGGTGCTTCTCATAAAAGGGTGGCAAGGAGAAAAGCAATTCTTTCCAAGAATAAAAATTGCAGTACAGCTTAGGTTTGCAAAGTTGCATCTCCAAAAAACACAAGGTTGCTAGTACAATGTCATCTGGACAGACGAGATCATGGGGACAATTCAATTAAGGCATAGAAACATTTGCACAGTCAGTGTAATTAGCCTCCCTCATGGCCCGTTCTTTCCCCAGACTCTCTTATTTTTGCATGCATCCCTATGGAGCTGCAAACAAAAATCATTGAGTCTGGAGCTACCAAAAGTGCGGCATATAGTCGCATCTATTTAAATTAAGCCCCTAAGCACAAAGCCATGTTTAGCAAAAAAACGAATACAGGAAACAACTTCAACAACCTAATTTCCACCATCAAACACAGTGCTAGAGGGGTGATGATTTTCAATGTTGTTTTGCTTCCACAAAACCTGGACCCTTCCCAATCAATGAGTTCATCATAAAGACCAAAGCAATCTAGAGGAAAATGAGAGAACATCTAACCAACAAATGAAATTTGTACAAAACTGAAATCACACCACATTACAAAAGTTCTAAACACATCAGCAAGCTCACAACGTTAATGGATGAAAAAATAATATTTTGTAATGACCAAGTAAAAGTCCAGACAGCAATCATATTGAGATGCTGTGGTGGAACCTTAAGAGTCCTGTACATAAA